>CM036755.1:27314316-27409316 GCA_020796225.1 Arion vulgaris
ATGTGTGCTGCTCCACCTCTCTGGTGTGTGCGGAAATGACTGTAGAGAGGAATCCTAGAACACAGTCCCCTACCACAGGTGGGCATACATGATCAAGGTTAGGCGTGTAGGTGTTGTGTGTTTTGTGTTTGCGCGCAGCTCGTTTTCTCTGTGCCTCAACGGCACGACGATTCTCAGCTATGCGAGTATCTCTTGTGTTGTTACAGCGCCACATTTGGCGATATTGCGCCAGGGATTTCGTGGTGTGTATATCGAAGCATTTCAGTGACACTTTAAGAGCGTCTTTAAAGCGTTTTTCTGTCCACCAGCTGAACGTCTGCCTCCTTCAAGCTCACCATACATCAATTGTTTTGGGATGCGTTTATCAGGCATCATAGCAACGTAACCGGCCCATCACACTTGTGCCTCCTGCAACATGGTGTTGACGCTTGGGATCTTTGCTCTTACGAGGACTTCGGTATCTGGAATTTTGTCCTGCCAGTTTATTTTTAGTATTCTGCGTAGACAAAGTATGCATATACTAGCCGTTGGTATTGCATTTCGATGGACGTGCGTTCTTATCCAGAGCGCGTGATTCTGTTCATGAGAGTAGTTTCCCTCGAGATGCCTAGGAGTGTTGCTAGATCTACAAAGTTTGGGCATTATTTGATTCTCTCTGTGAATGGCGTGCAGTATCTGCGAGTGGTGTGGAAATTTCTGCCAGTGGTGCGCAATATCTGTTAGGGGTCTGCAAGTATCTGTTAGTTGTGGGCAAATATATGTTAGGGGTGTGCAAATATATGTTAGTTGTGAGCAAATATCTGCGAGTGGTGTGCAAATATCTATTAGTGGTGTGCAAGTATCTGTTAGTTGTGTGCAAATATCTGTTAATGGTGGGAAAATATTGGTTAGTGGTGTGCAAATATCTGTTAGTGGTGTGTAAATATTGGTTAGGGGTGTGCAAATATCTGTTATGGGTGTGCAAATATCTGTTAGTGGTGTGCAAATATCTGTTATGTGTGAGCAAATATCTGTTAGGTGTGTGCAAATATCTGTTAGTGGTGTGCAAATAGTTGTAAGTGGTGCGCAAATATCTGTTAGTGGTATGCAAATATCTGTTAGGGGTGTGCAAATATCTGCAAAGAGGGATCCACTCATCTGATGCAATAGAGCCGATTTCCTTCGTCTGTAAACTTTTTAAACTCATACGGAGTTTGAACCCGGACAATGGGTCTAGTAGCACACCGCTCTAATGACTGAGCTACAGCGGAGATAGAACCCCATATCATTTTCTGACAATTAGTGTTTTATCAAAAGTAATCAAAAACGTTTTATGCAACAAGTCATTGTCAAGTGATATCAATATGAGAGTTATACAGTGCTACATAGAACCAATACTGACATAGGATGTGAGCCATGGACAATGAGCACACAGATCAAAATCTCTGAAGACCACAGAGATGTGGTTTTACAGAAGAATGATGAGAATCTCATGGACTGCTAAAATGAGTAATGTTGAGGTGTTGAATGAGATCAAGACACAGAGAAGGCTTATCATCAATATAAGAAAGAGGCAGTCATCATTTTTCGGACATGTGATGAGGAGGGAGGTTTATAACACATTGTGACAACCGGTAAAATCGTCGGTAGACGAGACAGAGGAAGACAGAGAGGGATAATTTTGGAAAGCCTGTCTTCATGGCCCTGAAGAGCGTCGACATCTGAGTTGATAGCAAACACCTGGGACAGAGATTTGTGGAGATCCATGATCGCCTACGCAAGCCGGCACGACACCTGATGATGATGATGATAAAAAACCTGGAGTCCTGTCAAAACTGCACAGCACGCTGGATGTTTTTTACGGTATGTCTCTGATAGAAGTCGGTATTCAGTTTTCTTTCGATGGAATTTGTGTATTTTAGCCTAAATGTGAAAGACTAGTTTACCGTACGCCCATCTTGGGAATTCTGAAGCCCATGTGACAGGTCTAGCAAGACGACAGTGGTACTAGTGCATCATGCTGCCCATCTATGGGATTCTGAAACCCTTGTGACAGGCCTAGCAAGCCGACTGTGGTATAATCTATTTTATGCTCATAGAAGTAGGAAGAGATTTCAATAAATGAACCTCAGAAATAAAACAGGCCGTGAAATACACTTATTTATGAATCGCATACAAAAGCCCGTTCTAGAAATCTCTTCTTGTTCTAACGTTGTAAGGTAGTACAGGATTAAAGAAAAGCTGAGACAAAGATCCAAACTTGTCATTAATTAAGACCAGATGAGGCGACATATTTTTATATAACAATTTGGTTTGTTATGCCAATTTAAAGCTTATTTAAACCGAGGCACACTCCTTTCAACCTAAGGCGAACCTTTTATTGGTTATATCAGAGCGTGTAGTCCAACAAACATGAAAACTAAGAATTAACTCCATTCGGAGAATCCAAGATTGATTGATTGATTGATTGATTGATATGACAATCATTGCACTTCGGTAACCATGTGTGCTCCGATCTCTTCCTTACACAGGAAGATCTCATCTGCAGTGCACGAACTCCGTAGCACCGGCTAGGGTCCCCGACGTAACTTTGAAGATGGTGAAGATATTTATGTAGACATATTTTTTTTTTTTGAAAATATTTGCTAAAGAATTTTCTAAATTATCCAAGGTTTGTAAAGCAAGGGACATAAGTCTATTTATAAAAGTTACTAAATATTTCATGATGATGTCCCTTTGACTAAGTTGTAGTATATCTTTTGTTGTAAGTGGTCTGCAATCAGTTTTATTAGTTCAGAAGTTTCACCAGCAAGATCAATTTGCTTCCATGAATTCAGCTGTTAACAGGTGCTCTAAAAGTACCTTACAATGTCGTCTTGAAATTCGTTCTATCGGACCTTGTTTGAGACATTAATTAATCGTTGAAGAAGAAACTCAGAAACTCAGAATGCAGAAACTGTTGATTAATTGATTGATTGATTGATTGATTGATTGATTAGATAGACCATCATCATTACACTTCGGTGACTAACCATGTGTGCTCCGATCATTCGTACACAAAAAATCTCATTGGAAGTGAACGAGCTCCTTAGAGCCGGCGAGGGACCCCGATGTAATGCCCGACGGTGACAATATTTTGAAGGAATTTTATTAAGTAATTTTTCTAAAGAATTTTACTTGGACATCGGCTTTCCCGCCTGTATTCTTGATTTTCAACTGTTAATACTTTTACGTGCTCGGCTTAAACACGGGATCTACATTTTATCGTCTGTTTTTTAGCCCGCGTGCCCAGCGTGTTCGTAGCGTGTTGGAGTACGGGTGACTAGTCCTCTGTAAGTGTGGGTTCAACTCCACGGACTGGCAGAAAAGCTACAGGTTCCAGATTTGTGTTCGTGACACGAGCCGAAGGGTTACGATGTCCATGACACCGAGCCGAAGAGCTTTCAGCTCGTGCTTCTGGGTCGAAAAAAAAATAAAAAAATTTCGGTTTCCGATAGGACTAGGAACTTGATCTCAACTACACTGATATCAGGAACCTCTAGTTAAAAATATCCCGATCGTCTTACGAGGTAGCGCACCGAGTACCTTTGTAACGAGAGACGAGCGCCTAACCTCTACGTCACAGAGAGCATGTATCAGTAAACAATACAACTCGATCGCCACATGCTTAAAGCGAATTTTGGAAGTGAGTGTCCAACGCAATACTTCCTAATTTATCCCATCGTTTCGCTGACAGTCCCAAGGGTCCTTTCTATTGCTAGCATCTAATGTCCATGACCACTTGTGCTGTCTTTCTGTTCTTTCACACGGATCTGGTATAGCTTATTCTATCTCCAGGTTAATGCCAGCATCGTTAGATGGTATCCTGTGACATGTTTTTATATGTCATTTATCAGGACCTCCGTCTTAGCTGTCATGTGTCATCTCGATAGAGCTGGTACCCTTAATGATGTTAGTTTCAGGTCGAGTCTTAGTAGCATCTATTTCTACAGCTCTCAGCTGTTCGCTCTAACCATTTTGTGAGTATAATCAGAAACGTCTGTAGCTTAAGCAATAGTGAGCTCGATCACAACCCAAACGTGCCCGGTTCAAACTCCGCGGCGGGCAAGTTTGGAACTAATTTAGTTACCTTGCATTTTTACGAACGATAAAAATAGACCTAATCGTTCAGAAAACAATGACAAACTACTGAACGTATAATTGGTGCATAGAAAATAGATGAGTCGTTTACTGTTGTTGATGGCTGCGTTCTGTAAGGGATATGTCATGATTTTCATTTTTCAATGAGAAAGGGACGTTTAGAAAACGGACACAACTGGTAAAATTGATGAGAGGCAAGATAGAGGAAAACAGAAAGAGTAATTGTTGTTGCTAGTGATTACGTTGACGGCCGAGGCACCTCTTCAACCTAAGACAGGCGTAGGCGTCTCCGCATATATAGGCTTTTTTTTTTTCGTCGCTTCAACTCAAACGAAGTTTCATCTCTGAAACTGATTTTGCGTAAAACCGTTTCAATTTCTTCAATGGCAGCAGCGTGCACATTCTAAATACTTACACTGGCAGCCGTGCTCAAGTACTCGTAATAGTATTCCTCGCTAGGCAGATTTTCTCCGACTTCGAGGTACTCACGTTATCGTCTGATAAGACCAGGATAGAACAAATGCCACTAGGTCTGAACCGAGCTCTGAGCGTTCACAGCAGCAGCGAGCTACTATCAACTACTTAGGCAGTCCCCATATATATATATAGCTAACCCCGACTTAGAAGAACAATTACTCATGTTTCCCATACTTCACGACAGAAGAGTGTTAAAAGCTGAACTTAAATCATGTTTGGAAAGAACCATGATCTCCTGCGACTATCGACATGGCACAGAATGATGATGATGATGATAATGAGCGGCTGTTACTAGCCATTTTAATTTTCACACCAATTTGTTTAATGAGATGTCACGCTCCGGTTACGATGTCGACGGACGCGGTATCGGTAAGTAACGAGCGAAACCAGTTGCTACAGTTGTTTCCCTTGAGTGAACTACTAGGCACGGTACGCCTGGAGTATGATGGACCACTAATTTGAGGAAGAAATTTGCAAGCTGGAACACTTTGGAACAACATTTAACGCTGACTTAATGAAACGGTTGTTCATGTCTCCTGGGGTATGTTCCGAGATTTATGATATTCCTGTCATTCAGACCACTGTTTCTTCCAGTGAATTACCACCAAATGTCGTCTATAACTGTCAAACGATTGTTCTAATCTTCAGGAATACAAGTTGCAACTGCAGATGTCATCCAGGGCCGTGTCGCGCTATGATACAGAGAGGCGTCTGCATCAGGTGAAACCGTAAGGGGGGCGGCATAAGCAGCGAAATTAAAATCACATTTGAAGGTTATTTTAAAGAAAAACATTTAAGCGGCGGCATTTCGAAGACTTGCATCATACTGAGAAAATATTCCAACGGCCTGATTTAACCCATACTTCTTCTCTTCTTCAAACGCTCCAAATCGCCTTGTTAACACTTGTTAACCACTTGTTAACCACTTGCTTAACCACTTGTTAACCACTTGTTAACCTGTTACACTTGTTAATCACTTGTTAACACTTGTTAACCACTTGTTAACCACTTGTTAACCACTTGTTAACCACTTGTTAACCACTTGTTAACCACTTGTTAACCACTTGTTAACCACTTGTTAACCACTTGTTAACAACTTGTTAACCACTTGTTAACCACTTGTTAACCACTTGTTAACCACTTGTTAACCACTTGTTAATCACTTGTTAACCACTTGTTAACACTTGTTAACACTTGTTAACCACTTGTTAACCACTTGTTAACACTTGTTAACCACTTGTTAACCACTTGTTAACCACTTGTTAACCGACACTTTAACTGTTAACCACTTCTTCCACTGTATTATTTGTATCATGGTTTTGTGTTAGGTTATATTTTAGTATATACTATTATTAGTATGTTCCGGAATTTCCCCCACCCCTTTTACTAGAACGTACATTGTCGTACACAGGTGTATATTAATGAACGGGGGGATTACCATAAACTATTCTATGATGGTTAGTTAATTATTTCTATTATTTTCTATCCTTTTTATATATCATTTGGGATTAAATTAGTATATACGCACCCAGACCAATGCTTAGCGCAATAACACTGTTCAACTGTGCACTTTCTTGGTCGCGTAAGAATTTCACAACTGAATGAATGAAAATCATATATTTGTCTGTGCTAGATAACCAGTCAAGAGAGAAGTCAGAGGTTGCTATATTAACAGACGGTCTAAATAGATAACATTTCTACTGATCCAAAAAATAGTGCTCTGAAAATGCGTGAAGTATATTAATTGGAGAGGAAAGGCGCTCGGTTTTAGTTTATATATGATAGTCTAGCGTTATATATTCAACTTTCAAAGCTAATAAATATCAATACGCCAATCAATACTCAATAATCAATATCACGTTAAAAGTAATCATTATGAACAAAAATTTATAAAATAAGAAATACATGCAACACATTTTTTTTTTGGTTGGGACCCGGCCCCACTAGCCCTTAATGACGAGCCACCACTGCTGCTGAGCATTTCCATGATGGATGATACATGTATATATATTGATGCGATTCCTACTGCAAACAATTCAAGCACAAACGAATGTGTGTAGACAAGTTTGATATCATTAAACAATTATTTTCAAACCTCTGATACTATTCATGGTATGGAAAGAGTTAACAAAGTCGATCAGGTTGTTAGTTATTTTTATTGAGACAAATCTGCATAATTATTTGTAAAAACTAACATTAGAATAAATGAGTCTAAGTCTGAAGGGGTGATTTCACTATATCGGGTTTCCCCATACGTATCAGTCCCTTTCGCCAGAAATAGGAAGCCACATGCTGAAAGTGTTGCACAAAGCCCGAACTCCGTGGCTCCAGCAACAATCATAGAGATCTCCAGTAAAAATTCCTATCTGAACTTGACGACGTGATTCAAATTTGAACTCATAATCTTCACAACGCAAGACAAACGTCTTAACCACTGCGCCGCCGAGACCCCAGAATTCTAACATTATAAAAAATTCTACGAAGCACAACAAAAACATCCAACATACGAGTACAATAATTGTTGATGATATTACATATTATATTATTTAATTTTTACCATTCTACTGTACAGGTTTTTTTATTTTTAAACCTATAGACACATTTCATTGTAATGTATACGAATTTAGCCAGTACACTGGGTTTGTGTCATCTGAACCAGTTTTACTGAACCGGTTTTACAGAACCGGTTTTACAGAAGAATGCTGATTATTCCATGCACAGTGAAGAAAACTAATCATGCCTGCACACAAAGAAACATTATCAAAAGAATAAGAATCCAACAATCAAGGTTCTTCAGGCATATAATGCGAAGAGAAGGTTTAAAACATTTGGTGACTACAGGTAAAATTAGGAAAGGAGATATCGTGGAAAACAGAGGGAGAAGATGTTGGATGGTCTGACATCATGGTTCGACCCAAGATCGACGTCAGAACTTATTACATGCACCAAGCAAAGAGAGTTGGGGAGAGACATGATCGCCTACGCCGGCAGGCATGGCATTTGATTGATCGAGTCATCTGAAAATAATACTGTGTACCAGTGTATTGGCTCAGACGGTTGGAAAGGTTTTAAAGATACAATATGCCCGCCTGCCCAGCGTTTTCGTAGCGCGTAGGACTGCGGGTGACAAGCCCTCTGTGAGTACGGGTTCAATTCCGTGGGCTGGCAGAAGAAGCCACAGGTTCTCCAGATTTACGGTGTTCGTGGCACCACACAGAAGGGTTACCATGCCCATGGCACCAAGCCGAAGAACTGAAAGCTCAAGTGCTTCTTCTGGATCGGGGAAAAAACAACAAAGAACATACAATATGTAACGAAACATTGTGAGGCAAAACATGATTAGAAAGAGAAAGATTGAAATACACAATGTATGAAGCGCACACATACGCACGTTCTAGAAATCTCTTCGTATCCTGCTAGTCTTCTTCTTCTTCTTCGTCGAGGGCTCCATATCGACCATCTGTTAACCACTCTTTGTGATTTGTATGTGATCTGAGTCTAAGAGCGATTGTACGTTGTGCCAGTTATGCGTATACAAGTAGCCCAGCACATCCAATTTCTGTAACGCTTTTTTAAAACTAGGGTAGCTTCCCTTAGCCCCTACCTCAGCCGCCTCTTACGATATGCCTTGTAGGTCGCAGTGTTACTATTCTTTGCTCCACTTGAGAGGGGACATACGGGCGATACTCCTAGTTTTAGTTTAGTCGTCGGATCATCATCACTGCAGATCGAAACAATTAGTTCATAAGTGCTCCGATCTCCTCCTCAGAATGTCTCTCAGCGTGTGGCAACTAACGACACCGGTTCTTTGTTGGTTTACTATTCCTCTTTGGTTACCAGTATAGTGTTCTTGTCTAGCTATCCCACATTTGACTTGGAATTCTTCTCTGAAACTCTGTCCGTGACATTAAAAAAAACTCTTCTGTAGCATTTGCATCCAAAGACATTACTGATCTCAGCGGGGGACTACCTAGAGTAGTTGATAGTAGCTCGGCCTGCTAGCTGTGAGACGCCTCAGAGCTCGGGTTCGAACCTACTGTCCGGCATTTGTTCGAGTCCCCTGGTCTTACTCAGGACGATAACGTGAGTACCTCTGAAGTCGGAGAAAATCTGCCTGTATGGTGAGGGAATACGAATTACGAGTACATTGAGCACACGGCTGCCAGTGTAAAGTAATTTACAATGTGCACGCTGCTGCCATTGTAAGAAATTGGAAAAAACGGATTTTCACGCAAAAAATCAGTTTCAGAGATGAAACTTCGTCTGAGTTGAAATCGGACGAAAAAAAAAAAAAAAAACTGATCTCAGTAAAAGGATACAAATAATAATTTATATGTTAAAATTACATTAATTTTATTAAGATAAAATAATGTAATGTATAATAATCATTTCTCTCGTACCGTTATACATTACATAGAGCCTGCAAGTAATTTCTCCATACCGCTCTATCCTGGGCAACTCGCTCAATCTCCTCCATGGAACTGAGACATATATTTTTTGCCTCTCTCAACAAAGTTCGTTTTAGGGTCTCCTTAGGTCGTCCTTTCTTTCGTGAACACTTTGCATCCCACCTCAATGCCTGCTTTGATATTCTGTCATCAATGTAATGCATATTCTGTCATCAATGTAATGCATATTCTGTCATCAATGTAATGCACATTCTGTCATCAATGTAATGCATATTCTGTCATCAATGTAATGCATATTCTGTCATCAATGTAATGCATATTCTGTCATCAATGTAATGCATATTCTGTCATCAATGTAATGCATATCAACAGAAAAACTGATCACGCTCAACTAACACTACAATTACCCCGATATAAATAATGGTTTTCGCCACAAGGGTCTGGCCGAATGGATAAGAGCGTGACTCCCATGCGGGAGAGCAGGGTTCTATCCACGGTAAGGCAAATGAGTTGTTTCTATCGAGGGCATAATGAAATCATTATAACATGAACAGTTTCACGACCACTGTACTAGCAATGCGGCCATTACATTTCACAGGTTTATGTTCCCCCCTGTCCTACACCGCCCTAAAAGCGGTATTACAGGCAGTAACGACAGTTTTGTGTCTTACAGGTAGGTCTTACAGGTAGGTCTTACAGGTAGGTCTTACAGGTAGGTCTTACAGGTATTCTAATGTTCTGATAGCTTGTGACTGTCTGCTACAGGACACACATATGTTTATCGCCTACTTAGTCATCTCTTTTGTCTTCTTGTACCTCTTCTACCATGTCCTCTTTCTACCACATCCTCTTGTCTCTTCACCACATCCTCTTGTACCTCTTCTACCACATCTCTCTAACTTTTGTACCTCTTCTACCACATCCTCTTGTACCTCTTCTACCACATCCTCTTGTATCTCTTCTACCACATCCTCTTGTACCTCTTCTACCACATCCTCTTGTACCTCTTCTACCACATCCTCTTGTACCTCTTCTACCACATCCTCTTGTACCTCTTCTACCACTTCCTCTTGTACCTCTTCTACCACATCCTCTTGTACCTCTTCTACCACTTCCTCTTGTACCTCTTCTACCACATCCTCTTTCATTTTTCTTCAATCTTGTCACCTCTTCACACACCTGTCTTTATACATTCTGATTCTTCACCACTTCTCTTGTATCCTACATTAACTACAACCATGCTTCATTTTGTCTTTACCATCATCTCTAGAAATTAACAATCTTGTACTCTACCACATCTTAAGACTTATACACATGTGGAAATGTGATACACTCAGAAGTGAAAGAACTTGATAAATCTTAGAAATTGATACAACCTAGAAATTAGACACAATTTGATACCTACACATACATGTATCTAACATCCATTGATAAAATTGAAACACAATGTGATACCTGTAGCAACATCTCTTGATAACCTAAAAGAATCAACTTGTGGATAATACAATACGTAGAAATTGATCTACCACATCATAAAGAAATGTTTGATATCTTGAAGCTTGTAGAATCTTGATAACTTTCACAGATCTAGAGAACTGTGATACACTTGAAGATAAGAGAAATTTGCTACCAAGTCAGACTCAATGATAATGTGATCACCTATCAAGAATGTGATATACTAGAGTAGAAGAATGTGATAACTAGAAAAGAATTGATCTAGAAAAAGAGAAGTGGACAAACCCAAAAAGAGGAAATGTACATAGTGAGATGTGATCTGAAGATAGAAGAGAAATGGAAACTAGAAGATAGAAGAGAAATGTGGATAAACTAGAAGAGAAATGTGGATAAACTAGAAGATAGAAGAGAAATGTGGATAAACTAGAAGATAGAAGAGAAATGTGGATAAACTAGAAGATAGAAGAGAAATGTGGATAAAATAGAAGATAGAAGAGAAATGTGGATAAAAGTAGAGAAATGAATAGAAGAAGAAATGTGATAAACTAGAAGATAGAAGAGAAATGTGGATAAACTAGAAGAAAGAAGAGAAATGTGGATACACTAGAAGATAGAAGAGAAATGTGGATAAACTAGAAGATAGAAGAGAAATGTGGATAAACTAGAAGATAGAAGAGAAATGTGGATAAACTAGAAGATAGTATGGAAGTATACGAGATGGCAAATGTGGAAGAATGGAAAGTTAGCCAGATAGTTAGAATGTGATAAATAGATATTTAATAGATTAGAGACTATGTGATAAACTCAAGAGAGAATGGAACACATAGACAAGAAGAATATCTGAGTAATAAAATATGGAGAAAGTGGTAGTGACAGAGTTAGAGAAAGATTATTTTGAGTAAAGAGAACGTGGGACAAGAAGATATTTACAGAAGATGAAGGACGTGTTTAATTTATTGTCAGAAAAGAAGACCATCAATAAAACAATGTTTAATCTAAAGAAGAAGAGTTTGTCTGGATAGAACACTTGTTAAAGTGGTTGAACACTGAGTAGGATAATTGATAACTAGATTATAAAAATGGTACAAGTGGAGAATCATCTAGAAGAGAAGAGCAATTAACACTAAAGAAAGAGCGATATAACAAAATAATGATAAACTCAGAAGAAAGATGTGAAGATAGAAGAGAAATGTATACACTAAGATAGAAGAGAATATAATAGAGATAGAAGAGAAATGTGGATAAGAAGTAGAAGAGAAATGTGGATAAACTAGAAGATAGAGAGAAATGGAAAATAGATAGAGAAGTGGATAAACTAGAAGATAGAAGAGAAATGTGGATAAACTAGAAGATAGAAGAGAAATGTGGATAAACTAGAAGATAGAAGAGAAATGTGGATAGAAGATAGAAGAGAAATGTGGATAAACTAGAAGATAGAAGAGAAATGTGGATAAACTAGAAGATAGAAGAGAAATGTGGATAAAATAGAAGATAGAAGAGAAATGTGGATAAACTAGAAGATAGAAGAGAAATGTGGATAAACTAGAAGAGAAATGTGGATAAACTAGAAGATAGAAGAGAAATGTGGATAAACTAGAAGATAGAAGAGAAATGTGGATAAACTAGAAGATAGAAGAGAAATGTGGATAAAATAGAAGATAGAAGAGAAATGTGGATAAACTAGAAGATAGAAGAGAAATGTGGATAAACTAGAGATAGAAGAGAAATGTGGATAAACTAGAAGATAGAAGAGAAATGTGGATAAACTAGAAGATAGAAGAGAAATGTGGATAAACTAGAAGATAGAAGAGAAATGTGGATAAAATAGAAGATAGAAGAGAAATGTGGATAAATAGAATAAAGAGAAATGTGGATAAATAGAAGAGAAGAAAATGAGATAAAATGAAATAGAAGAGAAATGTGGATAAACTAGAAGATAGAAGAGAAATGTGGATAAAATAGAAGATAGAAGAGAAATGTGGATAAACTAGAAGATAGAAGAGAAATGTGGATAAACTAGAAGATAGAAGAGAAATGTGGATAAACTAGAAGATAGAAGAGAAATGTGGATACACTAGAAGATAGAAGAGAAATGTGGATAAACTAGAAGATAGAAGAGAAATGTGGGTAAATAGAAGATAGAAGAGAAATGTGGATAAAAGAAGATAGAAGAGAAATGTGGATAAATAGAAGAGAAATGTGGATAAACTAGAAGATAGAAGAGAAATGTGATAACTAGAAGATAGAAGAGAATGTGATAACTAGAAGATAGAAGAGAAATGTGGATATAAAGTCACATACAAGTCAGTTCTAATAATGAAAAGATAAATAGAAACATGCAACTGTGAACATTTTTTGAGCCTTGTTTGAAAACTATTGAAAGATAAGATACAGTACCATGTAAAGCATAGATTTCTGCTTCTTCTTTGAACGCTTCATATCGATCACTTGTTAAACTCCTCTTTGTGATCTGAATGTGATATGAGCCTAGGAGCGATTGTACGTTGTGCCAGTTATGCGCTTACGAGTACATCCGATTTCTGCGAATCTACTAGGGTAGTTTCCCTAAGCTTCTACCTCATTCGCCTCTTATGACATACCTTGTAGGATTCAGTATTACTATTCTTTCCCACCTTTGAGACCCAGGCAACACGTTGGGCAAAACACAGATTTACGATCTGTCTTGATTCTAAGTGAAGTGAAGATATCTTGAAATAATTTGTCATGAACAGAACTTTGTCACCCCAACAGTCCTTCGGAATTTCTCTCTTTCATATATCAGATGTCCTGCCCATGCAGCCGTCATGTTCAAACCATCAGTTACATCCTGAATCCATCTTCTCCATGGTCTTCCTCTTCTTCTCTTTGCCGGTATGCCTCCTTCCATGATGGTCTTCTCCAGCCCTTCATGTCTTTTTATATGTCATAACTTGATTGATTGATTAATTGATTAATTGATTGATTGATAGGGTCAGTTTCGATGCACGTTTATGAACAATCACTTATGCTCTAAGCCAGCGGTTCCCAAACGTTGCATTACCACGGACCTCAGTTTGGGAAATGCTATTCTAGATGAAGTGTGACGTAAATCTACTGTACCTGTTGTGAGACTGGTCGATCACGCCATTCTAATTTTATCAGGAGTGGCTGGGGAGTCTAGTTGAAGTGTCCGTGTGACCAGTGTCAGAACGAGCAGCAGAAATCGCAGACTTAATTGCTAAGAATGCAGAAATAGCCAGACACTGCGGGGGTTCTCCTATACCCTGATCAAAGAAAATAAAAATAACGATTCAGAACATGTTCAGTACATATTTTCAAATAAAATACAGTAAGAAAACTATTTTATCAAACATTCATTATCTTAGACGAGTACACAGCTGTAAGGTACTTTCATATAATTTCATTACCTTAGACGAGTACACGGCTGTAAGGTACTTTCATATAATTTCATTACCTTAGACGAGTACACAGCTGTAAGGTACTTTCGTATAATTTCATCCGCATTACACTTAGGACAATATTACACAGTACACAACTGTAAGGTACTTTCGTATAATTTCATTACCTTAGACAAGTACACAGCTGTAAGGTACTTTCGTATAATTTCATTACTTTAGACGAGTACACAGCTGTAAGGTACTTTCGTATAATTTCATTCTATTACACTTAGACTCAAATCCATCACAGCTGTAAGGTACTTTCGTATAATTTCATTACCTTAGACAAGAACACAGCTGTAAGGTACTTTCGTATAATTTAATTACCTTAGACGAGTACACAGCTGTAAGGTATTTTTGTATAATTTCATTACCTTAGACGAGTACACAGCTGTAAGGTACTTTCATATAATTTCATTACCTTAGACAAGTACACAGCTGTAAGGTACTTTCGTATAATTTCATTACCTTAGACAAGTACACAGCTGTAAGGTACTTTTGTATAATTTCATTACCTTAGACGAGTACACAGCTTTGGGATTGCCTTTGTTCTTAAGCAAGGTAACATTAAAATTGTGTGGAATGTTGGAAAAAGCTGGAATCTTGTAGTTCCCAGGCCCATTTGTTAGAAGTTTACCTTGCCCTGTTACTTTGTACTGTTCAAGTACCAACATGCCATAACTCTGTGAATAAATTATAAAATTCACAATATAGACATTATCCATATAAGGAAAGACTGTAGTTATCAGTTATCAGTTATATGAGGACTATCATCATAGCACTCCGGACACGTCCATATGTGCTCCGATCTCCGCCTCAGCAAATCCAGCAGCGTCCAGCGACCCAACAAGTAGACTGCAGTAAAACTATCTAGCAATGGCGAAACACGTAAAAACAAAGTACTGTAGTTTTACAAAGTACAAAAACAGTAACAATACACATCAACGTTTCGACAAAAAGGCCTTTATCAAGCAAACGATATGACAGGAGTGACGAATTTCACAGCACACTACATATAGACATTGACAGAATAAGAACAAGATTAAAAGAGAAGATGATGAATGTTTGCAGGTATACACTGAGACTGAAATCAAGAATAAATAAGAAAGGTTATATTATCTTACTTCCAACATAATGCTATCAGTGCCAAACCTGTAACCTGACATCAAACGATAGACGAAAACTAGTCACGACAGAGATGAAGTGTTTACGCAGAATGCTAGGTGTAACAAGAAGAGACCGGTTTCAAAATGAAAACAACAGGAAAAAAAAGTGGGTGCAACATCAGAACTAAACTTCATCAAGAAACAACAAAATATAAATGATTCGGCCACATAAGCAGTGCACCAATAGACAGTGCACCTCATAGAGCAATGTTTCTCCGATACAGTGGATACAAAGCAAAAGGTGGACCTCAGAGATAACAGACACTTTATGAGACACTATTTATAAAGCACACACAAAAACCTGTTCTAGAAATCTCTTATACTGACGCTGTGAGACAACAACAGGATTAGAGAATAGAAGAAAGATGTGAAAACTTGCCGAAATTTAAACGACAGTTTTTATCTGAGACAGTTGTAAACTAAGACAATTTTTATCTGAGACAGTTATAAACTAAGACAGTTTTTATCTGAGAAAGTTGTAAACTAAGACAATTTTTATCTGAGACAGTTATAAACTAAGACAGTTTTTATCTGAGACAGTTGTAAACTAAGACAGTTTTTATCTGAGAAAGTTATAAACTAAGACAGTTTTTATCTGAGACAGTTGTAAACTAAGACAATTTTTATCTGAGACAGTTATAAACTAAGACAGTTTTTATCTGAGACAGTTATAAAATAAGACAGTTTTTATCTGAGAAAGTTATAAACTAAGACAGTTTTTATCTGAGACAGTTATAAAATAAGACAGTTTTTATCTGAGACAGTTATAAACTAAGACAGTTTTTATCTGAGACAGTTATAAACTAAGACAGTTTTTATCTGAGACAGTTATAAACTAAGACAGTTTTTATCTGAGACAGTTATAAACTAAGACAGTTTTTATCTGAGACAGTTATAAACTAAGACAGTTTTTATCTGAGACAGTTGTAAACTAAGACAGTTTTATCTGGAGACAGTTATAAACTAAGACAGTTTTATCTGAGACAGTTATAAACTAAGACAGTTTTTGTCTGAGACAGTTGTAAACTGAGACAGTTTTTATCTGAGACAGTTATAAACTAAGACAGTTTTTATCTGAGACAGTTATAAACTAAGACAGTTATACACTAAGACAGTTATAAACTAAGACAGTTATAAACTAAGACAGTTGTACAGGAGAATCGTCCTCTTCTTCTTCTTTTCTCTTATCTTGTTTTGTCTCCACAGCGTCTTCGATATGACTAGAAACTCGATCTCACCTACATTGATATCAGGGATTACTGGAAAGTAGCCTGATTGTCCAACATGGGACATGAACTGATTACTTCTGGTGCGTTATGTAAACTTAATAACTCAATACCACGAGGCACAATTACATGTATTCCTATTATATAATATAATTCATCTCGTACCGTTATACGTTACATTCGGCCTGCAAGTAATTTCTCCATACTGATCTATCCTGGGCAACTCGCTCAATCTTCTCCATGGAACTGGGACCGATATTTCCTGCCTCTCTCACAAGTTCGTTTCATGGTCTCCTTAGGTCGACCTCTCTTTCTTGAACCCTTTACATCCCACTTCAATTCCTGCTTTGATATTCTTTGATCATTTCTCCTCAAGGTGGCCCAACATATCTCCATCTTCTCTTTCTTATAAAGTTGTCACTAGTGGTTGACCAGACATTTCTCTGATTTCATCACTTCTCCTGAATTCGTTCCATTTTATATTCATTATTTTTCTGACATCTATTTTCAAATGCATTCAACTTGTTTTCTATATCTTTAGCCATTTTCCAACTCTCGCTGGTATTGCACTCATGTTACCTGCAGAGAAACCATTACCTGTCATCCTGTTACCTGTAGAGTAGAATATTACCTGTCATCCTGTTACCTGTAGAGTAGAATATTACCTGGACAAAAGCACCTTCTATCTGCCCCACATCTATAGCTGGGTTAAGGCTGTGACCCACGTCCATCACAATGTCTGTCCTCAGCACCTGAAACATTAATGCTAGAAATTTAGTGGGCAACAGTCGTCAACCGGACAACATATAACAACTGGGCAACATTAATCAATTGGGCAATATTAATCAATTGGGCAACACCTATCAACTGCACAACTGTTAACAAGTGTGCAACCGTCGCCAATTGGACAATAGTTAGCAAATGGGCAACAGTGAACAAATGGACAACAGTTGTCAATTTTTCAACAACTATCAAGTGGGCACATTTAACAACTGCGCTTACCTCGTTAATTTAGCAATATTCGTTAACTGGGCAATAGTTGTCAACTGGGCATTATTAATCAACTGGGCCACATTCAGTAATTGGGCAAAACTCATCAACGGAGATACAACCATCAACTTGGATCAGTGAACTTGGCAACAGTCATCAACTGGGCAACATGCGCAATTGGGCAATAGTCGTCAGTTGGTCAACAGTCTTAAATTAGGCAATAATCGTCAATTAGGCAATAGTCATCAATTAGGCAATAGTCATCAATTAGGCAATAGTCATCAATTAGGCAATAGTCATCAATTAGGCAATAGTCATCAATTAGGCAATAGTCATCAATTAGGCAATAGTCATCAATTAGGCAATAGTCATCAATTAGGCAATAGTCATCAATTAGGCAAAAGTCATCAATTAGGCAACAGTCATCAATTGGGAAAGTTGCTGCGATTGAATAAAATCTCTCTCCAGCTTGGGGTTTCGAACATGAGACTATTTGTTAAGGAAGTATGTGCCCTAACCACTGCTTTATCCCGGCTCTCAAGAGACTCGATAATCTTGTTTGATTGATAAGTTGATTTATAGGACCTCAATATGCACATCAGGTGGAAGGTTGGATGAGACGAGAAGAGGCAGAATAAATCTTAGACTCACAACATCAAGAACTGATCAGTGAACTACATCTCCACACTTGTTCGTAAAGTTTAAGACAAACATCTATTCAGGTTTTTGTGCTGATGTCTCCACTGTAACACCCTCATGACCCTAGTGGATTATTCACTTTCAACTCCCAAAGGAGCACATGTCTTCAACAACCTTCTTCCAGCTCTTCATCTCTCCTGCTATCCCTTCCAATTCTCTCCATGTTTTACCTATCCTTTTAATATCAGTCTCCAGCTCTCTTCTCCATGTATGTCTAGGCCGTCCCTTACTCCTCTTTCCCTGCGGGTTCCAAAACAGTGCCTGTTAGTTGATTACCAGTCTTATTATTATTAAAGAAGACTTAAGAAGGATAGGACATGTGAAAATAATAGACAATAGCCGCATACCTAAAGGTGTTGTTCTGTGAAATTTCGGAAGCTAAGAGGCTCCATGCTTGGCAGACCACAGCTCAAAAATAAAGATATCTGCAAGGCGTCAATGAAAAACTCTTCTATCAGTTCCATCAAGTAAGTAAAACTAACTGATGTACAAGTTATATGGAAAAACTAACTGATGCCCAAGTTATATTGGAAAAACTAACTGATGCCCAAGTTATATGGAAAAACTAACTGATGCCCAAGTTCTATGGAAAAACTAACTGATGCCCAAGTTCTATGGAAAAACTAACTGATGCCCAAGTTCTATGGAAAAAAAACAATTACGCAAAAGGTGCCAGATGTTTTGAATAGAAACTAATGATGAAATGAAGTGGAAGAGAGACAAGCACAAACTCAAAAGTTGTTATTTCAAAACACATGTCAATCGACCGTCTGTACAGAAGACAAATATCATAAATATATTATCACTAAAAACATTAAGAAAAACAAATGCAAAATAGTAAACAACAATTTGACAGATAGAAACAATACAGTAAACAACAATCTGACAGATAGAAACAATACAGTAAACAACAATCTGATAGATAGAAACAATACAGTAAACAACAATTTGACAGATAGAAACAATACAGTAAACAACAATCTGACAGATAGAAACAATACAGTAAACAACAATCTGACAGATAGAAACAATACAGTACACAACAATCTGACAGATAGAAACAATACAGTAAACAACAATCTGATAGATAGAAACAATACAGTAAACAACAATCTGACAGATAGAAACAATACAGTAAACAACAATCTGACAGATAGAAACAATACAGTAAACAACAATCTGACAGATAGAAACAATACAGTAAACAACAATCTGACAGATAGAAACAATACAGTAAACAACAATCTGACAGATAGAAACAATACAGTAAACAACAATCTGACAGATAGAAACAATACAGTAAACAACAATCTGACAGATAGAAACAATACAGTAAACAATAATCTGACAGATAGAAACAATACAGTAAACAACAATTTGACAGATAGAAACAATACAGTAAACAACAATCTGACAGATAGAAACAATACAGTAAACAACAATCTGACAGATAGAAACAATACAGTAAACAACAATCTGACAGATAGAAACAATACAGTAAACAACAATCTGACAGATAGAAACAATACAGTAAACAACAATCTGACAGATAGAAACAATACAGTAAACAACAATCTGACAGATAGAAACAATACAGTAAACAATAATCTGACAGATAGAAACAATACAGTAAACAACAATTTGACAGATAGAAACAATACAGTAAACAACAATCTGACAGATAGAAACAATACAGTAAACAACAATCTGACAGATAGAAACAATACAGTAAACAATAATCTGACAGATAGAAACAATACAGTAAACAATAATCTGACAGATAGAAACAATACAGTAAACAACAATCTGACAGATAGAAACAATACAGTAAACAATAATCTGACAGATAGAAACAATACAGTAAACAATAATCTGACAGATAGAAACAATACAGTAAACAATAATCTGACAGATAGAAACAATACAGTAAACAATAATCTGACAGATAGAAACAATACAGTAAACAACAATCTGACAGATAGAAACAATACAGTAAACAATAATCTGACAGATAGAAACAATACAGTAAACAACAATCTGACAGATAGAAACAATACAGTAAACAATAATCTGACAGATAGAAACAATACAGTAAACAATAATCTGACAGATAGAAACAATACAGTAAACAACAATCTGACAGATAGAAACAATACAGTAAACAACAATCTGACAGATAGAAACAATACAGTAAACAATACAGTAAACAATACAGTAAACAATACAGTAAACAATACAGTAAACAATAATCTGACAGATAGAAACAATACAGTAAACAATAATCTGACAGATAGAAACAATACAGTAAACAACAATCTGACAGATAGAAACAATACAGTAAACAACAATCTGACAGATAGAAACAATACAGTAAACAACAATCTGACAGATAGAAACAATACAGAAAACAACAATCTGACAGATAGAAACAATACAGTAAACAATAATCTGACAGATAGAAACAATACAGTAAACAATAATCTGACAGATAGAAACAATACAGTAAACAACAATCTGACAGATAGAAACACATAAACAACAATCGACAGATAGAAACAATACAGTAAAAATACAGTAAACAATACAGTAAACAATACAGTAAACAATACAGTAAACAATAATCGACGATAGAAACAATACAGTAAACAATAATCTGACAGATAGAAACAATACAGTAAACAACAATCTGACAGATAGAAACAATACAGTAAACAACAATCTGACAGATAGAAACAATACAGTAAACAACAATCTGACAGATAGAAACAATACAGTAAACAACAATCTGACAGATAGAAACAATACAGTAAACAATAATCTGACAGATAGAAACAATACAGTAAACAACAATCTGACAGATAGAAACAATACAGTAAACAACAATCTGACAGATAGAAACAATACAGTAAACAACAAACTGACAGATAGAAACAATACAGTAAACAATAATCTGACAGATAGAAACAATCAGTAAACAATAATCTGACAGATAGAAACAATACAGTAAACAACAATTTGACAGATAGAAACAATACAGTAAACAACAATCTGACAGATAGAAACAATACAGTAAACAACAATCTGACAGATAGAAACAATACAGTAAACAATAATCTGACAGATAGAAACAATACAGTAAACAATAATCTGACAGATAGAAACAATACAGTAAACAACAATCTGACAGATAGAAACAATACAGTAAACAACAATCTGACAGATAGAAACAATACAGTAAACAATACAGTAAACAATACAGTAAACAATACAGTAAACAATACAGTAAACAATAATCTGACAGATAGAAACAATACAGTAAACAATAATCTGACAGATAGAAACAATACAGTAAACAACAATCTGACAGATAGAAACAATACAGTAAACAACAATCTGATAGATAGAAACAATACAGTAAACAACAATCTGACAGATAGAAACAATACAGAAAACAACAATCTGACAGATAGAAACAATACAGTAAACAATAATCTGACAGATAGAAACAATACAGTAAACAATAATCTGACAGATAGAAACAATACAGTAAACAACAATCTGACAGATAGAAACAATACAGTAAACAACAATCTGACAGATAGAAACAATACAGTAAACAATACAGTAAACAATACAGTAAACAATACAGTAAACAATACAGTAAACAATAATCTGACAGATAGAAACAATACAGTAAACAATAATCTGACAGATAGAAACAATACAGTAAACAACAATCTGACAGATAGAAACAATACAGTAAACAACAATCTGACAGATAGAAACAATACAGTAAACAACAATCTGACAGATAGAAACAATACAGTAAACAACAATCTGACAGATAGAAACAATACAGTAAACAATAATCTGACAGATAGAAACAATACAGTAAACAACAATCTGACAGATAGAAACAATACAGTAAACAACAATCTGACAGATAGAAACAATACAGTAAACAATAATCTGACAGATAGAAACAATACAGTAAACAATAATCTGACAGATAGAAACAATACAGTAAACAAAAATCTGACAGATAGAAACAATACAGTAAACAACAATTTGACAGATAGAAACAATACAGTAAACAACAATCTGACAGATAGAAACAATACAGTAAACAACAACCTGACAGATAGAAACAATACAGTAAACAACAATCTGACAGATAGAAACAATACAGTAAACAACAATCTGACAGATAGAAACAATACAGTAAACAATAATCTGACAGATAGAAACAATACAGTAAACAATAATCTGACAGATAGAAACAATACAGTAAACAACAATTTGACAGATAGAAACAATACAGTAAACAACAATCTGACAGATAGAAACAATACAGTAAACAACAATCTGACAGATAGAAACAATACAGTAAACAATAATCTGACAGATAGAAACAATACAGTAAACAATAATCTGACAGATAGAAACAATACAGTAAACAATAATCTGACAGATAGAAACAATACAGTAAACAATAATCTGACAGATAGAAACAATACAGTAAACAATAATCTGACAGATAGAAACAATACAGTAAACAATAATCTGACAGATAGAAACAATACAGTAAACAACAATCTGACAGATAGAAACAATACAGTAAACAATAATCTGACAGATAGAAACAATAAGTAAACAATGACAGATAGAAACAATACAGTAAACAACAATCTGACAGATAGAAAACAATACAGTAAACAACAATCTGACAGATAGAAACAATACAGTAAACAATACAGTAAACAATACAGTAAACAATACAGTAAACAATACAGTAAACAATAATCTGACAGATAGAAACAATCAGTAAACAATAATCTGACAGATAGAAACAATACAGTAAACAACAATCTGACAGATAGAAACAATACAGTAAACAACAATCTGACAGATAGAAACAATACAGTAAACAACAATCTGACAGATAGAAACAATACAGTAAACAACAATCTGACAGATAGAAAACAATACAGTAAACAATAATCTGACAGATAGAAACAATACAGTAAACAATAATCTGACAGATAGAAACAATACAGTAAACAACAATCTGACAGATAGAAACAATACAGTAAACAACAATCTGACAGATAGAAACAATACAGTAAACAATTCAGTAAACAATACAGTAAACAATACAGTAAACAATACAGTAAACAATAATCTGACAGATAGAAACAATACAGTAAACAATAATCTGACAGATAGAAACAATACAGTAAACAACAACCTGACAGATAGAAACAATACAGTAAACAACAATCTGACAGATAGAAACAATACAGTAAACAACAATCTGACAGATAGAAACAATACAGTAAACAACAATCTGACAGATAGAAACAATACAGTAAACAATAATCTGACAGATAGAAACAATACAGTAAACAACAATTTGACAGATAGAAACAATACAGTAAACAACAATCTGACAGATAGAAACAATACAGTAAACAACAATCTGACAGATAGAAACAATACAGTAAACAATAATCTGACAGATAGAAACAATACAGTAAACAATAATCATCGATCAAAGAAACAATACAGTAAACAACAATCTGACAGATAGAAACAATACAGTAAAATAATAATCTGACAGATAGAAAACAATACAGTAAACAATAATCTGACAGATAGAAACAATACAGTAAACAATAATCTGACAGATAGAAACAATACAGTAAACAATAATCTGACAGATAGAAACAATCAGTAAACAACAATCTGACAGATAGAAACAATACAGTAAACAATAATCTGACAGATAGAAACAATACAGTAAACAACAATCTGACAGATAGAAACAATACAGTAAACAATAATCTGACAGATAGAAACAATACAGTAAACAATAATCTGACAGATAGAAACAATACAGTAAACAACAATCTGACAGATAGAAACAATACAGTAAACAACAATCTGACAGATAGAAACAATACAGTAAACAATAGAAACAATACAGTAAACAATACAGTAAACAATACAGTAAACAATAATCTGACAGATAGAAACAATACAGTAAACAATAATCTGACAGATAGAAACAATACAGTAAACAACAATCTGACAGATAGAAACAATACAGTAAACAATCGACAGATAGAAACAATACAGTAAACAACAATCTGACAGATAGAAACAATACAGTAAACAAAAATCTGACAGATAGAAACAATACAGTAAACAATAATCTGACAGATAGAAACAATACAGTAAACAATAATCTGACAGATAGAAACAATACAGTAAACAACAATCTGACAGATAGAAACAATACAGTAAACAATAATCTGACAGATAGAAACAATACAGTAAACAATTCAGTACAATCGTAAACCAATAGTAAACAATACAGTAAACAATAATCTGACAGATAGAAACAATACAGTAAACAATAATCTGACAGATAGAAACAATACAGTAAACAATAATCTGACAGATAGAAACAATACAGTAAACAACAATCTGACAGATAGAAACAATACAGTAAACAACAATCTGACAGATAGAAACAATACAGTAAACAACAATCTGACAGATAGAAACAATACAGTAAACAACAATCTGACAGATAGAAACAATACAGTAAACAACAATCTGACAGATAGAAACAATACAGTAAACAACAATCTGACAGATAGAAACAATACAGTAAACAATAATCTGACAGATAGAAACAATACAGTAAACAATAATCTGACAGATAGAAACAATACAGTAAACAATAATCTGACAGATAGAAACAATACAGTAAACAATAATCTGACAGATAGAAACAATACAGTAAACAACAATCTGACAGATAGAAACAATACAGTAAACAACAATCTGACAGATTGAAACAATACAGTAAACAACAATCTGACAGATAGAAACAATACAGAAAACAACAATCTGACAGATAGAAACAATACAGTAAACAATAATCTGACAGATAGAAACAATACAGTAAACAATAATCTGACAGATAGAAACAATACAGTAAACAACAATCTGACAGATAGAAACAATACAGTAAACAACAATCTGACAGATAGAAACAATACAGTAAACAACAATCTGACAGATAGAAACAATACAGTAAACAACAATCTGACAGATAGAAACAATACAGTAAACAACAATTTGACAGATAGAAACAATACAGTAAACAACAATCTGACAGATAGAAACAATACAGTAAACAAAAATCTGACAGATAGAAACAATACAGTAAACAACAATCTGACAGATAGAAACAATACAGTAAACAACAATCTGACAGATAGAAACAATACAGTAAACAATAATCTGACAGATAGAAACAATCAGTAAACAATAATCTGCAGATAGAAACAATCAGTAAACAATAATCTGACAGATAGAAACAATCAGTAAACAAAATCGACAGATAGAAACAATACAGTAAACAACAATCTGACAGATAGAAACAATACAGTAAACAATACAGTAAACAATACAGTAAACAACAATCTGACAGATAGAAACAATACAGTAAACAATACAGTAAACAATACAGTAAACAATACAGTAAACAAAACCATCAATCGGACTTCTTCTTCTTCTTGTTTTCTTTCTCCAATCTTGTTTGTTGCAGCGTCTGAATAAGAAATGATTTTAGAACGGACTTGTACGCTTCCCAAACAGTGTCTTCGCTGCCTCGTCATCTCTGAGGTCAACTTGCCAGACGGCATTTTAGTATATCCATTGTATCGGGTAACATAATCTTGACATTGTAAAGAAACAAAGATCAGATTTACCTGATGGTACATTGTACAGACACAAAGATCGACTTACTGATGGTCACCTGTACAGAAACCAAGATCAGACTTACCTGATGGTCACCTGTACAGAAACCAAGATCAGACTTACCTGATGGTCACCTGTACAGAAACACAGATCAGACTTACCTGATGGTCACCTGTACAGAAACAAAGATCAGACTTACCTGATGGTCACCTGTACAGAAACCAAGATCAGACTTACCGATGGTCACCTAACAGAAACACAGATCAGACTTACTGTGGTCACCAAAGAAACAAAGATCAGACTTACCTGATGGCACCTGTATAAACAAAGCAGACTTCCTGATGGTCACCTGTACAGAAACAAAGATCTTACCTGATGGTTACCTGTCAGAAACAAGATCAGACTTACCTGATGGTCACCTGTACAGAAACCAAGATCAGACCTACCTTATGGTCACCTGTACAGAAACCAAGATCAGACTTACCTGATGGTCACCTGTAAGACAATCTATCTCAACTTCAGTGCAGGCAGCACCAAAAGAGTAGTAAGGAAACGGCTTGTTGATAGTCTTGCTCCAATCCATCCCTTGTGTGTCTACTCTGATGATTGATAGAAGATTATAGACAAATATGATTGATTGATTGATTGATTGATTGATTGATTGGACCATCTTCATTGCACTTCGGTGAGTTTAATTTAGTTTTAGTTTAGTCGTTGGATCATCATCACTGCACGTCGAACCAATTAGTCTATAAGTGCTCCGATCTCCCCTCAGTATGTCCATCAGCGTGTGACGACTAACGACATCGGTTCTTTGTTGGTTTACAATTCTTCTTTGTCTGCCAGCATAGCGTTCTTGTCGAGCTACACCACACTTAACTGAGTTCTTGCAGTCTGGTTAGTGTTGTAGATTCACCGCTATTACTTGAATCATGTCACATTCTCTCCCTTAGGGAATTAATAATATCAGCCTGGTCCATTGCTCGTCCGCTTTGTACAGCAGCCATACCTGCAATCCTATCCGCAGTTCATTCCCCTTACACCTTACACTTCGGTGAGTAACCACATGCTCCTTCTCTTTCTTACAAGTAAGATCTCAGCGGAAGTGCACGAACTCCGTAGCAGCGGAGAGGGTCCTGATTTAATTTAGAGGAAGGAAGCAATATTTTGAAAAAATTAAAAATTTATTTCTAATTAATTTTGCCCGGACAGCAACTTTCCAGCCTGCTTTTCTAGATTTTGAACTGCAAATGGTTCTTTTACATTCTCAGCATGAATACGATAGCTACGTTTTACTGTCCTTCTCCGATAGGACTAGGAACTCGATCTCACTTACACTGAGATCAAGGATTTCTGGAGCAATAATCCGATGGCTCTATTACGGAGTGAATCGAGTACCTTTAGAACGAGAGGCGAGCACCTTACCTCTACGCCCCGGAGATCCATTATAATTTCTTTAAAAAACAGATAATGAGTGTAACGAGTTTCCAAATAATGATATTTCGAATAGATTTCTACATACTTGTAATGTCCGACAGCTGACATGCATTCTCTGTCCATTATTGCAGTAGTAACCTGGAAAATATCATTCATGAATGATAGTAATGGGATCATTTGAGTTTAGTTAACATCAAGGGTGAGGAATATAACATGAAAATAAATCAAATAAAGACTGAAACAATGGCAATAAGTAGACAACCAGAAAACCTTACAATAAAACTCTAGAACGTAGACATAAAACAAACAATTGAGGCCAAATATTTAGGAGCAATTTTCACAGCAGATGAAAGTATCGATAGCGAAATCAGCAATCGTTGAACATTAGCTAAATAGGTACTGGGACAGTTAACACCACTGTTGTAACATAAAGAGATACCGCTAACAACTAAAGCATATCTCATAAGAACGATTTCGTGGCCAACATTATGTTACCAGTGTCAAACATGGCCAATAACAGCAGCTAATGAGCGGAAAATCATAACGACAGAGATGAGGTGTCTTAGAAGAGCTGCAGGTGTGACAATAAGAGACAAAATTAGAAATGAAGAAATCAGAAGGAGACTGGATGTGAAACCAGTCATGCAATTCATAAAAGAACAACAGATTAAATGGTTTGGTCACCTGACCAGAATGCCATAGTACCGCCTACCACAGAGAGCCACACAGAAAAGTATAATGAGTACAAGGCAAGAGGAAGACCACTAAAAAGATGGAGCGATGGCATCAAAAATAGGATTACAAAAATAAATATCAGCTTACAAAGTGCTTTAAAAAAGCACACACAAGATCACTACGTTTCACCCCCAACACTTCTATAAAGAAGTAAATGGTGGAAGAAGAACAAGCACACACAAGATCACTACGTTTCACCCCCAACACTTCTATAAAGAAGTAAATGGTGGAAGAGAAGAAGAAGCAGACACAAGATCACTACGTTTCACCCCCAACACTTCTATAAAGAAGTCAATGGTGGAAGAGAAGAACAAGCAGACACAAGATCACTACGTTTCACCCCCAACACTTCTATAAAGAAGTCAATGGTGGAAGAGAAGAAGAACAAGCACACACAAGATCACTACGTTTCACCCCAACACTTCTATAAAGAAGTCAATGGTGAAGAGAAGAACAAGCACACACAAGATCACTACGTTTCACCCCAACACTTCTATAAAGAAGTCAATGGTGGAAGAGAAGAACAAGCACACACAAGATCACTACGTTTCACCCCCAACACTTCTATAAAGAAGTCAATGGTGGAAGAGAAGAACAAGCACACACAAGATCACTACGTTTCACCCCAACACTTCTATAAAGAAGTCAATGGTGAAGGAAGAACAAGCACACACAGATCACTACGTTTCACCCAACACTTCTATAAAGAAGTCAATGGTGGAAGAGAAGAACAAGCACACACAAGATCACTACGTTTCACCCCCAACACTTCTATAAAGAAGTAAATGGTGGAAGAGAAGAACAAGCACACACAAGATCACTACGTTTCACCCCAACACTTCTATAAAGAAGTCAATGGTGGAAGAGAAGAACAAGCACACACAAGATCACTACGTTTCACCCCCAACACTTCTATAAAGAAGTCAATGGTGGAAGAGAAGAACAAGCACACAAGATCACTACGTTTCACCCCAACACTTCTATAAAGAAGTCAATGGTGGAAGAGATGAAGAACAAGCACACACAAGATCACTACGTTTCACCCCAACACTTCTATAAAGAAGTAAATGGTGAAGAGAAGAACAAGCACACACAAGATCACTACGTTTCACCCCCAACACTTCTATAAAGAAGTCAATGGTGGAAGAGAAGAACAAGCACACACAAGATCACTACGTTTCACCCCCAACACTTCTATAAAGAAGTCAATGGTGGAAGAGAAGAAGAAGTAATGGGATTCCAGACAATAAAACTGATTATTAGTGTTGTTAAATGTGTAAAGTGCTGGTGTAGACAAGTGGTTAGAATTCTACAGTAGAAAGATGATTGAGTCTGGCATGTCGACTTTGTATGTAACAATAACTAGCACTATTCTGAGATGTAGTTTTGAACTTGATAGCAGATTTATCAGTGAATTTGATAGCAGATTTAACAGTGAATTTGATAGATTTTGCTCGAGTGGTTACCGGGGCCCAAATTTGGGGTGTAAAGAATAGAACCACTGTTACCTGCCACGCATGTCGTAAGAGGCGACTAAGGAGGTTTGCTGAAATCAGATGCACGTGTCCTAAACGTGTAGAAGTCTATGCGTTTAGGGTCTACAAAACCAATGTGCAACGTATAAACGTTCTTGGCAAAGATCAAACATATCACAAAGAGTGATTAAAATTGGTAGTAAAGAATGAACGCAAAGAAGAAGAAGATAGTAGATTTAACAGTGAATTTCATAGTAGATTTTAACAGTGAATTTGATAGAATATTTAACAGTGAATATTTGATACAGATGTAAGAGTGATTTCAAAGCAGATTTAACAGTGAATTTGATAGGAGATTTAACAGTGAATTTCATAGTAGATTTAACAGTGAATTTGATGAAGTTTAACAGTGAATTTGATGAAATTTAACAGTGAACATACCACATCTTTCCATTGTTTATTAGGATCATCATTTCTATACGGTGCCAGTCGACTTTTCAACTCCTCACATGCTATCTAAGATTGATATCAGAACACAGAAAATATGTCAAACTACCACACTACTTTCATTAACACAACACATCTAACACATCAGTTCAAATCATCTAATTTCATCATCATCAAATTACTTGTCCTGAGCAGAACTTTGCCACCCTTACAATAATTTGGAGTTTCTCTTTTATAGGCCAGATGCCCTGGCTATGTAGATGTCATGCTCAAATCCTCTGGTGCATCCCGAGTCCATCTTATCTGTGGTCTTCCTCTTCTCATCTTTGCCAGGATACCTCCTTCCATTATTGTCTTCTCCAACCTGTTGTGTCTCTTTATATGTCCAAAGTACTTCCATTTTCTCATTCTTAAAATGAAGGATATCCATTTTTCTTTGATGTTCAGTTCTTTCTGGATAAATCTATTTGTTCTCTTCTCTGTTCAGGATATACGAAGGTTATTGGTTATTTGTTACTAAACTGACGTCATTGTACTCCGGGCAGACCCATAGGTGCTCAGTCTCCCCAACAGATATCGAAGACTATGCATACTGATGGTTCCTGTGGCCCGCTGATTAAACACACCTCTCACTCTGCCTCTCAGGCATCCAGTTCGACTTGAACAACGGGTAACTTTAAACTGTCTAAATCGCTTGATCGATTCAACATCGATTTTAGTGTCCTCATCAAACAGACAGTAGCGAAGATATCGAAGAATATCTCCCTTATCCATCTTCAACTCCCCAGCAATCAATGCTGTTGATGCAAACGTATCCGCTCTCTCATTACCGTAAACACCTGCATGCTCAGGACAGTATATCCACGTAAATCTCTGGAGGTTAGAAACTTCTATAGACGACATCCACTCATACCGAAACCTGATATAAGAAGGACTCTTTTGTAACACTTATATTGAAAAGCACATATATGTTTTTTTCACTGCTTTGTTTTACATGTTCATGCTTCACACCTATACATTGCCACTAATATTATGCATGGTCTTAATTAATACTGTGACCTTTGTTTTCCTATCAGTTCCATTTCATACTGATTTTACTTTTTAAAAACGTCATCTTCTTCTTCTTCTTGTGTCGTCACACTGCTACCGGGTTGTTGCCCAGTGTCGTGGTTTTCTGTTTTTGTCTTGCGCTGTTCTGGTGGCTGTGTGATTGTTATCTTTGCTCTTTCACATGATTCTGCTACGCCATCTAACCATCTTTTCCGTGGTCTTCCTCTTGCCTTCTTTCCGATGTTCTGTTGTAGAAGACTCTGTATACTGTGGAGTTTGAATGCATTCTTATTAATTGGCCAAACCACTTCATTCTTTGTTTATCTATGTAATTCAAGCACGGTTTTGTGCCAACTTTCTTTCTTATGCTGATCTACTAGTCGGAAAAAGCATACTTTGGTTGAACTACATATTGTACATTTCTAGACTCCGCAGTTGTATGTACAAATTCAGTAATAGTTTTCTTATTATTTAACAAGAATTTTGATGAATAGTCATGGCCGTCCACAGAAGTTGTTTCAGGAATAGACAAAATGCTAATATTATTTCTAGTTGGTAGTGAAGAAAACTATTATTACTGCCCGTAATTTAGCTTTTTAGGGCGGTGTAGGACAGAAGGGACATGTGACTGTTTAATTTAATTACCGATGCTAGTGCAGTCGCCGCGTCACTGCACACGTTTTAATATTCTCTATGCCCCCGACAGAAAAAAATGCTTGTTGGCATCACCGGGAATTGAACCTCTCTCTTTTCTCTCTTTAGCCTGTTACGCCCCTGGCGTTTAGGGCAGCAGCAACAAACGTACACCATTCTTCCCTGTTCATGACCTTCCTCTGTATTGTGTTCCAGCTATGATTCATTTCCTTCAGCTCTTGCTCTATCGTTCTCCTCCAGGTTGTCGTGGGTCTTCCACGCTTTCGCCTACCCTCTGGAGTCCATCTCAGTGCAGTTTTCGTGTCGGAGCCAGTCTCCATGCGCATCACATGTCCAATCCATCTCCAGCGTCGTCTTCGGATGATAGTGCCCATATTCTCTTGTTGGCATCGTGCAAGCAATTCTTGATTCGAGATAGTAGTCGGCCAGTACACGCGTAAGATTTTTCGCAGACAAGTTGTATGAAAGGCGGAGAGTCTGGACATATCCTGTTCTGTCATTCTCCAGCATTCCGATCCGTACAGCAAAGTTGACAGCACACAGCTGTTGTAGATACTAGTCTTGGTTCTGATGCTGTATTGGGCAGATTTCAAGGCGGTCTGAAGGGTCATGAATGCACTGCGTGCTTTACTCAGTCTGTTTTTAATGTCAGATCCAGCGCCTCCTTCATTGCTAATAACACTTCCAAGGTATGTGAAAACGGTTGTATCTCGGAGGGTTTTACCTTCTAGTTTGACTGGTGCTGGGGTTGCTATGTTCAGAGTCATTACTTCAGTTTTCTTCTGATTTATTTTCAGCCCAACCATCTCACTATATTGGTTAAGGCGGCAGGTCTTTTCCTGGATATCTCTATGTGTATGAGATAGGAGTGCGATGTCATCTGCAAAATCTAGGTCTTCCAGAGTGGATGTGAGCGTCCATCTAATACCTCTTGCCTTATCTTCCGTTGTTTTACGCATCACCCAATCTATGACAGTGTTGAATAATAGGCTGACATAACACATCCTTGTCGCACGCCTGTTTTTACTTCAAACTTTAGTTCTGAAGTTTCAACACTGCATGCAAACTTGCTGTAGCAGCTTTTATAATATTTATAAAACACAGTGGGATTCCATACCATCTTAAGATACGCCATAGACTTTCGGGTGTATGCTATCAAAAGCCTTTTCAAAATCTACAAAGTTGATATAGAGTTTGCTTTGCCATTCTGTGCATTGTTCTATGATATTTCTAAGAGCAAATATTTGGCCTATACAGCTCCGTCCTCTGCGAAATCCTGCTTGTTCCTTTCTTAGTTTCTTATCCACAGCGTCAGTAATACGTTGTACGATGATTTTGCTTAAGATTTTACTTGGGACAGAAAGCAGTGTTATTCCACGCCAATTATTACAATCGGCAAGGGAGCCCTTTTTGGGTATCTTGATGATGACTCTTCTGTTCCATGCATCAGGTATTATTTGGGCATTCCATATAGTAGTAAACAAGGGTTGCAATATATTAGCTGCAAGTTCTGGGTCTATTTTGAATAGTTCTGCGTTTAAGTTATCATTCCTGGTGCCTTGTTATTCTTAAGAGATTTAATTGCTGTAATGATCTCATCCTGGCTGGGTGTTTCAATGCCAATTTCTAACTCCTCTGTTGGTTCTGGTATGTCTGCTACTACCGTTGGAGGTGGTCTGTTTAGCAATTCTTTAAAATGCTCTGTCCATCGTATTTCTTGTTCCTTTTCCGTTGTCAATAGTATTCCATTCTTATCCTTTATGAGAGTATTTGATCTTCTGTAATGTTTCCAGCTTATTAGCTTTGTAATTTTGTACACTGTTCCCTGATCACACTTTTTGCTGCTTCTTCTGCCTGTACTGCCAGGTCTTCAACATACATTCTTTGTCGGCTCTCACAGCCCGTTTGATTTCTTTACTTGCGCTTTTGTACTGTTCTTGGTATCTTGCTTTCAGTCTTTCGGACTTTGCTTCTAACAATTTCTTTTTAATATTCTTCGGCTGTCTATTATTTTCCATGTTGTTGGTGTTATCCATTCTTTTCTTTTCTTTGTGCGTTACCCTAGACATGTTTCACTGCTCTTGCTATATATAGATGCTATGTTGTCCCATGTTCTATCTATGTTGTCAGTTTCATCCGTAGTTTCATTACTTTCTAGGGCTTGGAATCTGTTCTTTATCTGCATTATAAACTTATCCCTTACTTCCGTGTCTTTTAGTCTATCCACATCGAACCTCTTTGGAAGTTTTTCTGTTGTCCTGTTTTTCTTAGTTTAAGTTTGACATAAGCTGTGACTAGGTGGTGGTCACTACCAACATCTGCACCTCTCTTGACTACAACATCTAGCAGCGAGCGTCTCCAGGGTCCATTGATCATTATATGGTCTATTTGGTTTTTATCTCTGCCATTAGGGAATACCATGTTAATTTGTGGATATCTAAATGTTGAAATAGGGTTCCTCCTATAACGAGATTGTTCATGCTGCAGAAGTTTACTAAACGTTCCCATTTTCGTTCATCATACCACATCCATATTTTCCCATAGTTCTATAACTATGTGTGTTGTCTTGTCCGACCTTCGCATTTAGATCTCCCATAACAATGATAACATCATGGGATGGTGACTTGTCTAATTCTGCTTGTAGGTTTTCGTAGTAAGAGTCTTTCTTTGTATCTTCGCTATCATTAGTTGGCGCATAGCATTGTAGGATTGTGATGTTTGTATGCTTCCCCTTTAGTCTGATCTTAATCAAGCGGCTGCTGATAGGTTTCCATTCTAATAGACACTTTTCCACGCCCTTTCTTAGGATTACTGCTACTCCTTCATGGTGTAGGTCATCGTCTCGTCCAGAAAAAGGACTGTTTCACCTGTTGCAGTGGTACTTCTTCCATTTCCTGTCCATCTGCTCTCGCTAACCCCTAGGATATGTAGATTATATCTTCTCATTTCTGCTGTTATTTGTGATAGTTTTCCGGTTTCGTACATTGTTCTTACATTCCAGCATCCAATTCTGGTCTTGGTTTTGGCATTCAGGACTTCCGTCCTCATGAAAGTAGCTTCCTTTCGGCTTTCACCACTTCCAGTCATGTGAGTCAATGACTCTGGTAGCCCTTCATGCCCGTAGATAGGTTGTATGTTTGTTGTTGTTTCCGTAACTTTAATTTTTTAAAGGATGGGATCGTTAGTCCCAAGCCCAACCCCAAACCTGGAGGACCAGGAGACCATGCTTCGTCTGTCCCCTCCTCAGTGACCTTTCCGGCTTGTAACCTTCCGGAACATAAGTTCCCGCCGTCATAGCTCACTGTATCATTGGAGCACGCAAGCCTCCCACCACTACAAGGTAATGGCCTCATGGGAGGAATTGAATCTGGTATTGGTAATTTACTACGTGGAAACGGAGAAGACCAAATCTACATATAACTGTTTGATAAAGACATATAGCTGTTTGATAAAGACATAAAGCTGTTTGATAAAGACATATAACTGTTTGATAAAGACATATAACTGTTTGATAAAGACATATAACTGTTTGATAAAGACATATAGCTGTTTGATAAAGACATATAACTGTTTGATAAAGACATATAACTGTTTGATAAAGACATATAGCTGTTTGATAAAGACATAAAGCTGTTTGATAAAGACATATAGCTGTTTGATAAAGACATATAACTGTTTGATAAAGACATATAACTGTTTGATAAAGACATAAAGCTGTTTGATAAAGACATATAACTGTTTGATAAAGACATATAACTGTTTGATAAAGACATATAACTGTTTGATAAAGACATATAGCTGTTTGATAAAGACATAAAGCTGTTTGATAAAGACATATAGCTGTTTGATAAAGACATATAACTGTTTGATAAAGACATATAGCTGTTTGATAAAGACATATAGCTGTTTGATAAAGACATATAACTGTTTGATAAAGACATATAGCTGTTTGATAAAGACATATAACTGTTTGATAAAGACATAAAGCTGTTTGATAAAGACATATAACTGTTTGATAAAGACATATAGCTGTTTGATAAAGACATATAGCTGTTTGATAAAGACATATAACTGTTTGATAAAGACATATAACTGTTTGATAAAGACATATAGCAGTTTGATAAAGACATATAGCTGTTTGATAAAGACATATAACTGTTTGATAAAGAAATATAGCTGTTTGATAAAGACATATAACTGTTTGATAAAGACATATAGCTGTTTGATAAAGACATAAAGCTGTTTGATAAAGATATATAGCTGTTTGATAAAGACATATAGCTGTTTGATAAAGACATATAACTGTTTGATAAAGACATATAACTGTTTGATGAATATCCATTTTTCAATAAACGGTACTTACCTCTCCTTGTCTTAATGTATGGTACGCCTATGTTCCATACATAGCTAGTAAGTTTGCAGATTAATAAATATGCTCTTGTAACATTTGAACAGAATATGAAACAATGAGTTAAGAAGAGATAACGAATGAAATACTAAAAGCTTTCATATTTCTAGTATCAACATATGGATGTGAAGCATTTACATTTAATCAAACACAGGGGAAAAGATATATGTACTTTTGAATATAAGTGTTTACAGCACAAGCACTAAGATAAAATGGCAACAGACTCAGAGGACGACTACGTAAACGATGGGTCGGCGGAATATTTGAGGCGCTATATTACACATTGTACAAAGCGCGTGCTTCACGTGTCTATTTTTTCGACCTGACGCTGAAAGGCAAAACAGGATTAGAGAATAGATAGATAGAAAAGTCCTCTATATATCATGGACAGAGAAGAGAACAAATAGATCTATCCAAAAAAGAACTCAAAATCTAAGAAAACTGGCTGATGCTACAAATAAGAATGAGGCAATTGAAATATTTTAGACATTACAAAAACACAACAGGTTGAAGAAGAAGATTAAGGAAGGCAGCATGCCTGCAAAGTGGAAAAGACGAAGAACAAGGAGAAGATGGATTCAGGATGTAACCGATGATATGAGCATGATGGCTGCTGAGACGAAACATCTGGTATATATGAGAGATATACATTATAAAGGACTGTTAGGGTGGCAACATTCTGCTATAGACAAGCTTTTCGATGATAAAAGAATATATTGAATGTGGTATATACAGAAAATGAAAGTAAAAGGCTAAAAGAACTTACCAGCACAGCCATGCCAACCAAATCTGAGCCCATGGAACCAGCAGTAGGGGGACTATTTGGCACACAATTTGTTGTTGTATCAGCCACACGTACATACATCTCAGGTATGTCTAGCACTCGTGTTGCAATCTGGCAAGTAAACACATACAGGGTGTTTGTTAAGTCTCACATATTCACAAAATAGATGAAACTGCAGTAAAACTATTTGATTGGTAAAACACGTAATCACAAAGTACTGTAGTTTTACAAATTACAAAAACAATGACAAAATACAGCAACGTTTCGACCAACAAGGCCTTTATCAACAAACGAACAACAGGAGTGACAAATTTAAAAAACAAATGGACGACCAAATACAAACGTTTCTAATGAAAATCTGAAATAAAAACGAATAACGAAATAAATGTAACACAAAAACACACATAAAACTAGAAATAGAACGGAAGAGAAACAATGAAATATCTAGTAAATATAGAACTTGAATACATGCAACATATACCCATATAGATTACAAGGCATGGGAAGAGAAGGTACTAAGAAGCATAGGAATGTAATACATGCAACATATACCCATAGAGATTACAAGACAAGAGAAGAGAAAGTACTAAGAAGCATAGGAATGTAATACGTTGAGCCCACGTGGTCACAAGGTACCATAAAAGAAATCAGCCGATTCTCCAGAGCAAATCGACTGCGATCATCCGAGGAACATGATCGGATGGCTGTGACCTGGACATCGTGAACTCCTAAATGGCCAGTATCATTGAAATGGGTTGCTACAGCCATCCGACTATGGAAAAGACTCCCTCAAGACCTAAGCAGAACAGACCAGGTCATTATATTTCGACTACGCACCGACACTGCAGACTCAACAAACACTTATATATACTAGGAATAAGTCAAACAGCTTTCTGCCAGTGTCAGCAGGCTGAACAGACACCGAAGCATATCCTGCAAGACTGTTCTCTCCTGGGTGAGCTGAGAAGCAACATGTGGCCACACTCAGTCGACCTGAAAACTAAGCTTTGGGGAAACCTGAGAGATCTGAAACTGACCGTCCAGTTTGTGGTCCACAGTAAACTAAGCGCATGACCAGATATTGCTGAAGAAGTGATCATTCCATTCAACAGATTTTCATCAGTTCTCTGAGTAACAGTTTTTGTAAATTGATGTTAACGTTGATTTTACCGAGAAATAACAAGCCTGTTTGGGCATGGAAAAGCTGTGTGAGTTTTGGACACATTGCTTTTTCATACGACAGGGATCTCATCTTGCTGGCTTTTCTATAGGGTCTCATCTTTTCTTCTGGGATTTTTGAAGCGGTCTCGTACATAGATACATTATACATAACTGTTCAAGACAGCAAAGTTATGCTCAAGACAAGCCATTGTAGGATGATGATATATAACTTCCCAATCGGACGTTGACATTTCATTTCTGCTCTCTACTGGTGTTCTTGAGCATCAACTCCACTTTACTTACAATTAACTAACTTCACATATATCATCATCAAATAGCTTGTCCTGAGCAGAGGCCATATACATTTATGCGGTGCATGTTGATTTTCATTGCGGTACTACTGTTTCATTCTGAAATTAATTCACAGGAGACAGTTGTTAGCATTTCGTGTGATTTTCGTTGGCACATGAATGGAGCAATTATGGGGTGACCCGTTGCAGGGAAGTTGGAACTATGAACTATGAACTATGAACTATGAACTATGAATAACTAACTTGATATTTCCTTTATTTAAGAAGAATAAGTAACATAACCAGGATTGAAACTTGTGAGTCTCTGTGGCGTAGAGATTAGGTAATCGTCTCTCGCTCCAAAGGTATTCGGTTTGTTCTCTCGTGGAGACATCGGGATATTTTTCCAGATATCTCTGATCTCAATGTAGCTGAGATCAAGTTCCCAGTCCTATCAGAGACAGACATTCAAGTTGAGCACGTAAAAGAACCCTTGGCAGCTAAAATTTGAGAAGAGTAAACTGAAAAGCGATGTACTGACAAAATGCATTAGAAATATTTAATTATTTAAAATTCCTACAAAATATTTGTCACCATCTTCTGAACTACATTTCGGGACCCTAGCCGGAGCTTCGGAGTTCGTGCACTGCGGCTGAGATCTTCCTGTGTAAGAAAGAGATCAGAGCACACATGGTTACTCATCAAAGTGAAATGATGATCTTCCTGTGTAAGAAAGAGATCAGAGCACACATGGTTACTCATCAAAGTGAAATGATGATCTTCCTGTGTAAGAAAGAGATCAGAGCACACATGGTTACTCATCAAAGTGAAATGATGATCTTCCTGTGTAAGAAAGAGATCAGAGCACACATGGTTACTCATCAAAGTGAAATTATGATCTTCCTATGTAAGAAAGAGATCAGAGCACACATGGCTACTCATCAAAGTGAAATGATGATCTTCCTATGTAAGAAAGAGATCAGAGCACACATGGCTACTCATCAAAGTGAAATGATGATCTTCCTGTGTAAGAAAGAGATCAGAGCACACATGGTTACTCATCAAAGTGAAATGATGATCTTCCTATGTAAGAAAGAGATCAGAGCACACATGGCTACTCACCAAAGTGAAATTATGATGACCCAATATATAAATAAATAAAATCAGGATTTAAACTATGAGGATAATAGTCTTCAAACCTGAACCATCTTTGTGTGAAGTCCTTGCCCCATCTCTACACCACCTGTAAGAAGTAAAACTGATCCGTCCCTATAGATGTTGACAACAGCAGTTCCCTTCAACACAAATTTGAATCAAAATTTATATCACCAAGAATTGAATAATTATTTATAAGATACACGTCTTGAATATCCAGTCTTCTTTATTGGAAGAAGAAAGCTAATTTCATACAACAAAACAAAACCCCTTTCAGGTTCAGTTTCAGTGGGGCATATCTTCATTGTACTCCGGACATGTCCATAGGTGATCCGATCTCCTTTGCAATATCTCAAACAGTGTAGAGAAGTGGTTCTCAGACTTCCTAATACCGCGACCCTTTAATACAGTTCCTCATGTTGTGGTGACCCCCAACCCTCAAATTATTTTTGTTGTTACTTCATAACTGTAATGTTGTTACTTCATAACTGTAATGTTGCTACTTCATAACTGTAATGTTGCTACTTCATAACTGTAATGTTGCTACTTCATAACTGTAATGTTGCTACTTCATAACTGTAATGTTGCTACTTCATAACTGTAATGTTGCTACTTCATAACTGTAATGTTGTACTTCATAACTGTAATGTGTTACTTCATAACTGTAATGTTGCTACTTCATAACTGTAATGTTGCTACTTCATAACTGTAATGTTGCTACTTCATAACTGTAATGTTGTTACTCATTAACTGTAATGTTGTTATCATAACTGTAGTTGCATCATAACTGTACTGTTGCTACTTCATAACTGTAATGTTGCTACTTCATACTGTAATGTTGCTACTTCATAACTGTAATGTTGCTACTTTACTAATTTTTTTATAACTGTAATGTTTTCTTCATAACTAATGTTGTTACTTCATAACTGTAATGTTGCTACTTCATAACTGTAATGTTGTTACTCTAACTGTAATGTTGCTACTTCATAACTGTAATGTTGTTACTTCTAACCTAATGTGCTACTTCCCTAACTGTAATGTTGCTACTCTAACTGTAATGTTGCTACTTCTACATACTGCAATGTTGTTACTTCATAACTGTAATGTTGTTACTTCATAACTGTAATGTTGCTACTTCATAACTGTAATGTTGTTACTTCATAACTGTAATGTTGCTACTTCATAACTGTAATGTTGCTACTTTCATAACTGTAAGTTGTTCTTACCATAACTGTAATGTTGCTACTGTTATGTGTCGTAATGTATATATCCTTTACAGGAATTATCCATCAACCAGAGTCAACGAGCTGTTGATTTTATAGGCACCACTCATACGTTCAGTAGTTTGCCATTGCGTTCTGAACGGTGTGGTCTATTTTTACCATTCTTAAAAATACAGTTTTGCTTCAAAATTACCCAGCGCCGTTGTTTGAACTTCTACAGTATCTCCTCGAGCTACAGGGATCCCACGTTTTCTTACCTTCTAATATTCCCAGCTACAGGGACCCACGTTTTTCTTACCTTCTACATATTCCCAGCTACAGGGATCCCCACGTTTTTCTTACCTTCTACATATTCCCAGCTACAGGGACCCACACGTTTTTCTTACCTTCTACATATTCCCAGCTACAGGGACCCCACGTTTTCTTACCTTCTACATATTCCCAGCACAGACCACGTTTTCTTACCTTCACTTAACATAAGCTAACAAGTGACTGTACTTGCTGACAGACAAGTAAGACATGTCTGGGGTGAGTGCACAGACACATACACGCAAGAATAAACACATATACTGTCTACTGGACAGACAAGTAAGATATGTTCTTGGGTGAGTGCACAGACACATACACACAAGAATAGACACATATACTGTCTACTGGACAGACAAGTAAGATATGTTCTTGGGTGAGTGCACAGACACATACACGCAAAAACAGATACATATACATAAGATTTGATTCTTAATGTATATTATTTAAAAAAAAGGGTTTTAAAGCCGAAGGATTGACTTCATTGCACCGGGTTTTACCCCATATGGCTCGGTCCTCTCCGCAGAAATGGCACGCCACCTGCCGAGAGTATTGCACAAAGCACGAACTCCGTAGCTCCAGCAACAATCCTAGGGTCTCTGGAAAAACTGCACTCGTGAACAGAATGACGCGATCCGGACTCGAACCCACGACCTTCGACTCACAAGGCAAAGGGCTTAACCACTTAGCCACAGAGACCCCAATGTATATAATACACACTACCAACGATAACAAGTTAAGTCTCTGCGGTAAGGAGGTAAGGAACTCGTTTCAAATGATTAACTGATAGTATCATCATTATTGCACTTCGGTGAGTAACCGTGTGTGTTCCGATCTCTTTCTTACACAGAAAGATCTCAACTACAGTGCACGAACTCCGTAGCACTGGCAAGGATTCCCGATATAATTTTGAAAATGGTGAAGATATTTTGTAACAATTTTTATTAATCTGTTCTAATGAGTTTCAAAGATACTTGTTTCGTTTCCCGAGTAGAACGATCTAAATGTGGATGAGATTGAGCTTCTAGTCCTATCGGAGACCGACGACAAATTGTAGGTCCAGTGTACAAGTTGAGCACGCAAAGAACCATTGGAGTTGAAAAGGATAAGTGAAGGCTGCAAAGCCGCTGTCTGGGAAAATACATTATAAAATAACATATGCATAAAATAGTTTCACATATGTAACCATTTCTGACATTACACTGCAACCCTAGTCAGTGCTACAGAGTTCATGCACTTTCATGGAGATCTTCCTGAGAATCTACATCATCAACTATCACGAAGCTAAGAGTGTCATCACTTTATAACATAAGATCAATACAGTATTCGATGAATAGAGTTAATCGATCAATCAACCATACATCCCAAAAAGATCGACCAATCAGTCAATCGATGAATCAATTAATCAATCGATTGATCAGCCAATCAATCAATCGATCGATCGATCAATCGGTTGATCCATCGAACAATCAATCAATTTCTTAAATTAATTAATCAATAGGTTGATCAATCAAACAATCAATTGATCAAACAATCAATCGATCGATCGATCAAGCAATCAATCAATCAAGCAATTGATCGATCAAAGACATGATAGATCGATACATAAATATATACAGTATACATGATAGTAATACTGGGACTCGTGTTTTTCTTCGCCCGCTATGATTTCAGGCGTATTCATGGCGCCTCTGACTGATTTTTAGTGAAGCTTGCTTTTCTTATCGCCAGTGTCCCTAGCCTTTAATGTGTTCTTGACTTCGACTTTATATGTTACTGAGAGTAGTGATAATGGGGATGATAGTATTGAGACTACTGATGTTGATGGGGATGAGGATGGTGAGGATGATGGTGCTGATTCTGGAGGAGGAGATGGGGAGGAGGATGAGGGATGGTGATGATGAGGAGGAGTGACGATGATGAAGATATGATGATGACGATGATGAGGATGAAGGTTATGATGATGGTGAAGATAATGATGATGATGATGAGGAGATGATGAGGAGGAGGATGATGATGAAGATGATGACGATGATGATGAGGATGATGATGATGGTAATGATGATGGAAAGATGGAAGGTATAACACAGATAACATAAAATACCTGGTTCATATACTTAACCGGATAGCCAACTCCATAAGTAAGAGGCGTTATCGACATTCCTCTCTTTTTCCATCGACTAGATCTGGAGGATTTTTTTTATTTTTTTTTGGGGGTTAGAAAGAGAAATATATATATTTAATGAAGCGCTACTTGACAGTTTCTGTGACGGAGTGGTCAGCCTATTTGCCTTGCAAATTGAAAGCTGTGGGCTCCAATCCGGACGGTTGCTCAATTCACGAGTGCAACTATTCTGGAGATCTTCTTCTTTGCGTTTGTTCTTTACGACAATTTTAATCACTCTTTGTGATGTTTGATCTTTGCCACGAACAGATGACAGAATCAAAAGCTCGTTGACTCTGTTATGGATATCTGAGGATATATGTGCCTGTTAGCCAATAAACGCATAGACTTCTAACGTTTAGGACATATGCATCCGATTTCATCCAAACTTCCTTACTCGCTTCTTACGACATGCGGGGTAGGTAACAGGGTTCTATTCTTTACTTCCCAAATTTGGGCCCCAGTAACCACTCGGGCGATTCTGGAAATTAGGGTAATTGTTGGAGCAACATAATTGATATTTTGTGTAATACGCTTAGCAGATTAATTGATTGATTGATTGATTGATTGAATGAATGATTGATTGAATGATTGATTGAATGATTGATTGAATGATTGATTGATAGATAGATAGATAGATTGATTGGTTGGTTGATTGATAGATTCACTGACTGATAACTCCATCATCACTGCACTTCGGTGAGTAAATATGTGTGCTCCGAACTCTTTCTTACACAGAGAAATCTCGGTTGCCGTGCACGGATGCCGTAGCACCGGCGAGGATCCCCGATATAGTTTCAAAAATGGTGAAGATATTCATGTAGGAATTTTATTTGTAATCTTTCCTAATGAATTTTGCACAGACAGCGACTTTCCAGCCTGTTTTTCTCAATTTTGAACTGCCAAGGGTTCTTTAATATGATCAAATTGGACACGGGTCCTATGTTGTATCGTATATCTCGGATAGGACTAGGAACTCAATCTCACCTACACTGATATCAGAGTTCTCTGGAAAAATATCCCAATGGCCCCACGAGGTAGCGAACCAAGAACCTTTGACACGAGAGACGAGCACATAACTGAAACAATTCATGCAATATTAATATAAATAAGAACTATCTCAGATAATCTACCCACTATGAATGGGAGGAAACCTAGTTACTGATAACATTTGGAGAAATCCTACTCCCTACATGCTGGGAGTATCAAGAAGAGATCGGTTGAGAAATGAAGACATCAGGAAAAAGTGGGTACAACATCAGTACTGAACTTCATCAAGAAACAACAAATTAAATGGTTCGGTCACACAAACAGATTATCATCCGATACAGTGGATACAAAGCAAAAGTGGCCACACAAAATGTGGACCTCAGAGTTAACAGAGACGACGAAAGAGACTGTTTATGAAGCGCAAACAAAAGCCCGTTCTATAAATCTTTTCTTCCCCTGAAGTTGTGAAACAAATCAGAACTGAAGAAGAGAAAGAAAGACAATGCGCATAGAGAGGTTCGCTCCAGGTGTCTCCTTTTTCGACCTGACGTTGAAAGACAAAATATGATTAGAGAATAGATAAGATAAAATCCCTACCTGTTAAAGTCATTCACGTTCTGAAGTCTAATATTGTAATCACTTTGTCGAAGACATTCTTGCCAACACTGATGAAGACTACTTTCTTCAATGACTTGTCCATAAGCTGTTACATCTCCTTGAAGGTAGAAATTCCTTTCTCTGATCCGTGGCATCGGGTAGAAATAATATAACGATAATAAAAAAATAAGTTGAAATAAAGATAATTAACCCTTTACCTCCGTAATTTTATTTGTTTCCTGCTGACGAATTTACTTGCACTGTTCACTTCTTCTTCTTTGAACGCTCCATATCGACCACGTGTCAACCCCTCTGTGTGATTTGTATGTGATCTGAGCCTAATAGCGATTCTACGTTGAACCATTTATGCGCCTACGAGTAGGCCAGCACATCCGATTTCTGCGATTTTTTTTTACTAGGGTAGCATCCCTAGGGCCTACATCAGTCGCCTTTTACGACATGCATTGTAAGTTGCAGTGGTACTATTCTTTGCTTCCCCTGCGGTCTACGACACCACATGGGCGGATACTGTTCACTAATTTAACCAGTACACTTGTTTAGCGTCACCTTAAAATAAAATACACTGAGTCAGTATTTCGGCTAATAATGGCAATGGGTTGGGCATACCATACGGAAGACACAGTCGAGTGTCACTAGACAAGCACTTAAGTGGAGCCCGCAAGGAAAACGAAAAAGAGGACGCCCTAAACAGGCCTGGAGATAAAGTTTTCTTGAGGAACTGAAGAGTACTAGACTATCCTGTGAGACCATAAAGAAAACAGCCAGAGACCGAGAAGAGTGGCCAACAACTGTTGAGGTCCTATGCTCCACGAGAAGCGGAGATAAATTAGTAAGTAATAAGTAAGTAATAAGTAAGTAATAAGTAAGTAATAAGTAAGTAATAAGTAGTATTTCGGCTCAAAAGGGCAAAATAATTCCAATTTGTAATGATTAATTGATACATGTAGGAGATGTAGGCTGCAAAACCGCTGTCCAGACAAAATTCATTTACAAAATTTAATAAAATTGCTACACAAATTTTCCTTATCTTCAAAATTACATCGAGAACCGTCGCCGATGTTACTGAGTTCACGCATTGAATCCTGTCAATTGAAAATATCCATCACTCAAGCCACAAGAACAGAGCAAGACAAACACAGAAAACCATAACAGTGGGCAACAATCCGGTAACAATTTAACAACAAAAGAATAATTCGAAGAGGATGTTTTATTATCCCATGCAGTCAAAGAGCTGGTAGTCGCTGCGTGATATACTGAAGATGAAATCAAAGCACTTATGTGCATGTTCTTTAGACATTGCAGATGATCTGATGACTAGTTAATTAACTAACTAACTAACTGCAACCACATACCCCAATTCCTGCAAGTTTTCATCACTTTAAATGTATATTTGAAACACCAAAATGTAATATCAAAATAAATAACACAACACTGAAACAAGTCCATCGATACAAGTACCTGGGAACATTCCTAACATCAGATGGAAGATGTGAAACAGAGATTAGAAGTAGAATAGCTCAAGAAAAAGCAGCTTTTATGAAAATGAAGAACACACTATACGTGAACTCACTACCAATGACACTGCGAAAATGAGTACTCCAATGCTATATTGCACCAATGCTTCTGTATGGCAGCGAATCATGGACAATGAACAAATAATCAATACGATCATTGGAAGCCACAGAGATGTGGTTTTACAGAAGAATGCTGAAAATTCCATGGACAGCGAAGAAAACAAATGAGGAGGTTTTAAATCAGGTCTGCAAACAAAGAAACATTATCAAAAGAATACGAATCCGACAATCAAGGTTCTTCGGGCATATAATGCAAAGAGAAGGTTTAGAACATTTTGTAACACCAGGTAAAATTCAGGGAAGGAAAGATCCGGAAGACAGAGGGAGAAGATGCTGGATGGCCTGACATCATGGCTTCGACACAAGATCGACGTCAGAACTGATTACGTGCACCAAGCAAAGAGAGTTGTTGAGAGGTATGATCGCCTACGCCGGCAGGCATGGCACTTGATTGATTGATTGATTGATTGATTGATTAATTTGGCCGTCTGTGACTTAGTGGTAGGGAGCTGGATCACAAACCAAGAGTACCGGGGTGAAACACCGAGGCGGGCAGCTAGGAAGCAAATTTAGTATCATTAATTTTTACCAATGTTTAAAAAAAAGTATTTCACCGTTCAGAAATCAATGACAAACTACTGAACGTATAAGTTGCTTGAAAATAGTGTTATTGGTTAAATGGAGCGCTAAATCTACGATTTTTTAAAACCAACACATACGCGTCAAAGCTATCTCATTTGACATTCAGTTACCTTCAGGACGCCATGGAAATCTCCCCCTACAGCTCATGATGCTCAAGACTAGCTTTTCTATAAGGTGCTCCATACCTCTGTAAGGATGAATGTGAGTATTTGACAAAACAGGTATGTCCAGATCTGCCTTCATAGAAATTGTCATACTAAAAATCTTAGGCGTGTACTGGAGGAACCTTCATCTCGAATCAATAATTTGCTTATCTTTGCCATCACAGATGGGTATGGGCGCATCACGCTGGCTGCCTTTACTTGAGAGGGTTGGCCCATTTGAGGCTGGAGTCGACCTGAACCGTGCACTGAGATGGACTCCAGAGGGTAGGCGAAAGCGTGGAAGACCCAAGACAACCTGGGGGAGAACGATAGAGCAAGAGCTGAAGGAAATGAATCATAGCTGGAACACAATACAGAGGAAGGCCATGAACAGGGAAGAATGGTGTACGTTTGTTGCTGCCTAAACGCCAGGGGCGTAACAGGCTAAAGAGAGAGAGAACGTATAAGTTGTGCTTAGAAAATCAACGACTCGTTTACTGTGGTTGATGTCGACGTCCTATAAAGAATATGCTACGATTTTCATTTCAACTAACTCTAACCACATACCCCTCAAACCCTGCTAGCTTCATTAATTAGACATTCTAGTTACCTTTTCCGGAGGCAGATGTAAAAAATCCGCTACATGCTGCATGATGCTTTCCATGACTGCTATTCCTTGAGGTGCTCCATAACCTCTGAAGGCAGTGCATGATGTGATGTTAGTCTTGCACATGACGCTTGTGATGTACATGTGTGGGATCTTGTAGGCATTTCCAATAACTAAAAGGCATCTCTCAGAGACCTGAGGAATGTAAAAAGTAAAGGTAAAGGAACCCTTTCATACCTCGTGGTATATAGGCAATACAGTGTTAGCCCTGTATTTTTCATTGACCATCGGCACACGATGGGTGATGTGGCAGCATCACACTGGCTGCCTTTACTTTCCCAGAGCATGTCTGGTACCCAGTTGAGGCTGGGTCGACCTGAAGCCGTCGCTGTAGGGAAAAATTCCACGCGCACTGAACCCAGACCACCAGCCTTGAGAAGCGAGTTCACTAACAACTACGCTACTGCGGCTCTCACCTGAGGAATGTACAATAACTTATTAGTTATCGGTTATTGAATGATCATACACATGTATTCGGGGGTCTCTGTGGGTCTCTGTGGCTAAATGGTTACGCCCTTTGCCTTGTGAGTCGAAGGTTGTAGGATCGAGTCCGGACCGCGCCATTCTGTTCACGAGTACAGTTTCTTCCAGAGACTCCTAGAATTGTTGTTGGAGCTACGGAGTTCGTCCTTTGTGCAATACTCTCGGCAGGTGGCGTGCCAGTTCTGCGGAGAGGAACCGAGCCGTATGGGGTAAAACCCGGTGCACTGAAGTCAATCCTTCGGTTTTTAAACTTTTTTTTTTTTAAACACATGTATTGAAGGGAATTGATATGTCCCTGACTAATGCTGTTCTACTAGGTCGTCAGACTAAGTCGTCAGACTTCGCACGGGACAATGCAGTCTCACAGCACACCTCCATAGAATAAGTCTTAGAGACTCAGCTGCCTGTACCTGTGGAGCACCAAAGCAGTCCCCAGAGCACATTCTGCAAGACTGCCCCAGCCGGAACAGTGTGAGAATGGACATCTGGCCGACAGAAATAACCCTACAAAACAAACTATAGGGAAACGGTGAAGACCTCAAGCGCATCGCCCTGTTTATGACACATACCGGAGTAGTCGCATAGCAGAAGTTGATCGCAGAAGAAGAAAAGAATGCTGATCTGAATAAAGTTGTTCTTTTGTGAAAATCTTGAAATCTTCTTTTCTTCCATCATTTACCTCTTTATAAGAGTGTGTGGGTGGGGGTGTAGTGATCGTGTGTGTGCTTGTCCTAGGGCACTTTGTTGTAAGTTGTTATTCGTTTTCTTAACACTGTCTTGATGCTGTCACTCACTCTTTTACGTGGTCATCCTCTTGCTCTGTTCTCGTTTTACTTTATCAATGTTGGAATGTTATTAGAATATGTGGGTTTTTTTCCCGATCCAGAAGCACTTGAGCTTTTCAGCTCTTCGGCTCGGTGCCATGGACATCTAACCCTTCGGTTTGGTGCCACGAACACCGTAAATCTGGGGAATCTGTGGCTTTTCTGCCATCCCACGGAATTGAACCCACACACAGAGGGATAGTCACCCGTAGTCCAACGCGCTACGAACACGCTGGGCAGACGGGCAGTTATTACAAATAAATACATTTACTGACCACGTGGGTGGAGCATCTGACCGAATGGATTAGTGCGCAGGCTCCCATTCGGGAGACCCGGATCCAAGCCCCAGTAGGGCCAATGAGTTTTTTTCTGTCGAGGGCATAAAGAAAGAAATTCTAACCTGAACAGTATCGCAACGACTGCACTAGCCATCAATCAATCAAGTGCCGTGCCGGATGGCGTAGGCAATCATGTCTCTCTACATCTGTCTGTCTCTGGTACAATCCATCAACTCCGTCACCGAACTATTGTCGAACTAGGATTTCAAGCCGTCCGGAATTTTGTCCCTTTGTCTCCCTTGTTCTCTCTTCCCTTGTCTTTTGCCTGTTGTAACCAAATATTTTGACCAGTCAAGCAGCCATTAAATTCCACAGGGCATATTCCTCTCCTTCCCTACATCGTCAGAAAAAGCGGTATTACAAACAGTAACGACAGTAACAACTGACCAAGTAAGTTAAGAAGTTAACAAAACAATTATTTTCATTGTAAAAACTAAAAGCTAAAACTTGGAGAATAAAATAAAACAAACCCCTGGCGAGACATCCTTAGTCATACCGCAGTACTACAATATGTTACATCAAGTCTGCTATCTGCCGTCTTGTACAACTAACAATTAATACATTATGAAATATCTGCTATCTATCTACTATATGTTACATAGAGTCTGCTATCTGCCTCGTACTACTATATGTTACATAGAGTCTGCTATCTGCCTCGTACTACTATATGTTACATAGAGTCTGCTATCTGCCTTACTACTATAGTTACTAGTCTCTATTGTTACTACATAGCATGAGTCTGCTATCTGCCTACTACATAGTTACTAAGTCGCTATCTGCCTGTACTATATTTACATAGAGTCTGCTATCTGCCACTCAATATTACAAGAGTCTACTATCTGCCTACTATATGTTACATAGGGCCTGCTAAATCCCGATATATTGGGAAACTAGTAAAACTATAACAATAACGTGTTTCGCTATTGAGATCCCCTCATAATTACCTTATACTTGGCAAATATTGGATGTCTGGTACCAGTGAGTCTCATGTCTTCATCTCTGTCTAAGACTGCACGAACTGGTCTTTGAGTTCTGGAGATAAAACAGCCAAACATATTTACGAAATCAACAGGAATTGCAGCAACTCTTGTTTCTAAAATAAAATGTTAACTTTGCTTAGTCAATCAGACCGGGCGTTTCTGTTAAAAAAATCTTTTTTTTTTCAGAAAAATCTAGGATTATTGCCACATCTACAGAGTTCGTGCTTTGTGCAATATCCTTGATAGATGGCGTGCCACTTTTGTGGAGAGGGACCGCGCTATATGGGGAAAACCCGGTGCAATGAAGTCAGCCCTTCAGCTTTACACCCTTTAGGCAATCTATGAATTCTAATTTTTGAAATTCTAAATGTTGACTTTGGATTCCTGTGTAATCAATCGTCTTCTTTTATTGTCGTCACACTGTTACCGGGTTGTTGTCCAGTGTCGTCACACTGTCACTTGGTTGTTGCCCAGTGTCATCACACTGTTACCTGGTTGTTGCCCAGTGTCATCACACTGTTACCAGGTTGTTGCCCAGTGTCGTCACACTGTCACTTGGTTGTTGCCCAGTGTCATCACACTGTTACCTGGTTGTTGCCCAGTGTTGTCACACTGTTACCGGGTTGTTGCCCAGTGTCGTCACACGTTTACCGGGTTCTTGCCGAGTGTCGTCACACTGTTACCGGGTTGTTGCCCAGTGTCCTCACATTGTTACCGGGTTGTTGCCCAGCGTCGTCACACTGCTACCTGGTTGTTGCCCAGTGTCGTCACACTGTTACCGGGTTGTTGCCCAGTGTCGTCACACTGTTACCTGGTTCTTGCCCAGCGTCGTCACACTGTTACCGGGTTGTTGCTCAGTGTCGTCACACTGTTACCTGGTTGTTGCCCAGTGTCGTCACACTGTTACCTGGTTGTTGCTCAGTGTCGTCACACTGTTACCTGGTTGTTGCCCAGTGTCGTTGTTTTCTGTTTTTGTCTTATGGTGCTCTAGTAGCTTGGTAGATAGATATTTGTGTAGTGTCAGGATACTGCTATAGCCTATACCATTTATCCATATTTTTCGTGGTCTTCCTCTCGCCTTCTTCACGGATGTTCTCATGTAGAAGACTATGTATACTATGGAGTTTGGATGCATTCTTATTAAGTGGCCAAACGACTTCATTCTTTGTTTCTCAATGTAATTCAAGCAAGGTTCTGTTCGCAACTTTCTGCTGTCTTATGCTGATATTGGTGACTGTTTTTACTGGTGCTGGTAACTTTTCTATGGAATCACATTTCCCATCCTTCCTCGTAGAGCTATTACCATGTATTGGTGGAGAGACTTGTGTGCTTCAATGAAACAGCGGGCTAGGACGAAGGGAGCGTATGTTCCTAGCATGCCAATCTTTACCGAACAGGTCGCAGAGGAAGGACCTGACTAAATATGGCTTCCTCATCCTACAGGTTGAGAGTTTAGCTTGGGGCTAACAATCCCATCCTGGGGGTCAAAGGCGCAAGGAAGCGCCAGGATTAGGAGGGGCTCTAATCCTCCTGCTCTCACCTCCAAGTGGTGACCCTGGTCACAGACGGTAGTTCCGGTCTAGCTAAGAGGGCAGGTGCCGTGGAGAGCTACTCTGGGGCAAGTAGAGATGCAAAGATAGTCATGCCTGATGGGATTCGCTTGCAACTAGACGAGCGAGCTCCCAGAGTGACTATTAATGCTCGCCTCTCCCGTACGATGGGAAAGCTAGTGCAATGATACATGTGGCACCTTGCGGGGCGGAGCTCAGAGCCCGCGCATTCTCTCTCTTGATGCACTTCTCTTGAGCCGATGAGCATGCCGGGTGATGAGCTCCGCTTACGTGTCCGCAAGACGATCTACATAGGCAAAAGTCTAGCCCCCATCACAGAGAGGCACGAATAAAAACCATCGAGGGACGTTAACCGGCGTGAGGCGAAACTCGGAACCCGCGCACACTCTCTCTGGAAACGCCTCTCTAGAGCCGATGAGTGTGCTGGGTGCCGAGCTGAGTTGCACGTGGACACCATGGGGCGAAACTCGGATTCCCCCATCCCGAAGTCTTACAGCCCAGAGGGAATTGACGGAAATGGTGAGGTAGGCACCATGGCAGAGCGAGCGCGCATACGGACGTTGCAAGCGTGGCGCCACATGTGGCGAAAAATGTGAGCACTTAAAAAGTCCTTGGTGACAGTGCATCAGGGCAGAGCTAGCAAGCATGATGGTAAAGTCATAGTGGGACTCATCGAGGGGCAGGCCGGCACGGCAAGAGAGTGTGCGTCCCACCCACATGAGAAGAACAACTGGAAAGCCCAGCAGAGGCAAAACCAGTGCAAGCGCGGCAGCGGTAAGCGCGGCAGCGGTAAGCCCGGCAGCGGTAGGCAGGGTGTGCGTCCTACCCAGATGTACAGAACAACTGGAAGGCCCAGCAGAGGTAAAGCCAGTGCGCGTTTCCGCTCGCAGGGAACTACTTTTGGCTTGTAGTTAATTGGGGACAATCAAAGGCTAGCGAAGCAAACCGCAAACAAACCTAAACGGGCGGCAAACCAAGGTATTCATTAAAACGACCGGTTTTGCTGGGCAGATGGCGTTCATAAGCCCGGGAGGGCAGACCGTCTAAGGGGCGCTGCCCTGAAAGAAAATAGCAACCCACGCCTTGTGGCTTACGGCTGGGGACAGTCAAAGGCTAGCGGAGAGCGAACCGCACACAATAGCTGTCTGAAATCGAACACCCCACCGAAAGATAAGCAACTGTGCTCAAATAGGTGCTGAAGGTTGGTGCACGTAAATTACGTTCTGATGTTTGGCTGTTTATATATCACAATAGAATGATAAAAACTAACCTAGAACGATCGAAAGAAGAAGAAGAATCCCATCTTGTAAAACATAATCTGTATATTGCGGATCAAATTAGCGAAAACACTACCACACTATAGGCTAAAAAGTTAATTGCATATCCTTGACAGGACTTTGCGAATCAACCCCAGCTTTTTAACGCTGTTTGTGATTTTTCTAGGCATTATTACGTTCAGTAGTTTGCCATTGCTTTCTGGACGGGTGGTGTCATCGTCCTTTTGTAAAAATCCACGCGAAACAATTTGCAAGCAAATTGTCCACAGCGTGATTTGAACTCAGAACGTCGGGGTTAATAGACCGAGTCACTATCTCCTACACCACAGACGCCACCCACAATAGGCTACACGGACATAAAATGCTACCATAGTCAATAACTCACGTGGCTGGAAGTGGTAAAAGTCGAATGGAAGCTGAATCATAGCTGGAACACAATAGAGAGGACGTCCAGGAATTGAGAAAAATTGTGTGCATTTGTTGCTGCCTATGCGCCAGGACCGTCACAGGCTAGAGAGAGAGAGAGAGAGAGAGAGAGAGAGAGAGAGAGAGAGAGAGAGAGAGAGAGGCTCTATGAACTTGCATTGACCATGGCCCTACTCCACCTCCATGCTGGAACCCTGTCAACATGTTGTAACTCTGTAATCTGGTAAAGCGGGTAGGGATCGATTGAAAACCACACTCGGGTGGAAACACTAGCGTAAGCGTAGCTGCGTCTTGTATGAGATTTTCAGATCGCACGCTAGACAAACAAAATCTCGGAGTGGATTCACTGCTAATCCAAGGTTTGGTGGTGGGCAAACTGGGTTTATCATGAAATGTATGGCTATGAAGACCTATCTATCATGAGAATTCAAATATTTATATATAATGATTATCAACAGCAACTTTCATATTTAGTATGCTACTAGGTTGCTACTAGGTTGCTACTAGGTTGCTACTAGGTTGCTATAACAAATGGGTCATTAACAAGCAATAATACAGCCAATCTATAGTCACTGTGTCAGACAATAATTATAGAATCATCCCCCTTCCTAAAGTGGTGAGCACAGCCGTGCTATGATACAGAGAGGCGGCCGCATCAGGCGGCTCCGTAGGGGGGCGGCATAAGCAGCGAAATAAAAATACAATTTGAACTATTCAATAATTTAAAAATCTTTACGCAACGCTTTTCTATAATGTCTATGTTATTCTGATATTGTTCTATGTTATTCCGATATTGTTCTATGTTATTCCGATATTGTTCTATGTTATTCCGATATTGTTCTATGTTATTCCGATATTGTTCTATGTTATTCCGATATTGTTCTATGTTATTCCGATATTGTTCTATGTTATTCAGATATTGTTCTATGTTATTCCGATTATTGTTCTATGTTATTCCGATATTGTTCTATGTTATTCAGATATTGTTCTATGTTATTCCGATATTGTTCTATAGTTATTCCGATATTGTTCATTTATTCGATATTGTTCTATGTTATTCCGATATTGTTCTATGTTATTCCGATATTGTTCTATGTTATTCCGATATTGTTCTATGTATTCGATATTGTTCTATGTTATTCGATATTGTTCATTTAGTATCCATTTTGTGCAGTTTTTGTGAAAAATCGAATCGAATATTATTTTAAAGAAAAAACATTGAAGGGCGGCATTTCGAAGACTTGCATCATACTTAGAAAATATACCGCACGGTCCTGGGTGAGCAAGGGGTGGATAGATCAAACGCTAAAAGATCAAGAAAAACTAACTTGAATGCTCCAACTGCAGTTGGGTAAACAATGCTGCCATGTCTTGCCTGTTTGCCACCAAATGAACCACCTGAAGGAAGAAAGGAAGACAAGTATTATATAAACATCGAATATGTAGGACACTTTGGCTTGTTGTATGTATGTTTGTTTGTTTGGTGGTGGTGGATTAAGCCTCTGCGTGGCCGAGACACGCATCTTCAACCTAAGACGGATGGTTTTTGTGTGTGGTTATATCAGTATTTTCCTTTTTTTCTTCATGTGACCCTGTGACCTGGGACTAGCCATAAAAAGGGCTCTTTGAATGACATTTGAACTAGAAACTATTTTATATATGCAACGGCACATATATACATACATATACATACACATATATATGTTGTTCCTTCTTCTTGTATATACCATCTAGATTGCAAGTCGGGCATGACCGTAAGTGCTCTGATCTCTTTCTAATGATGTATGTGAAGGTGTTCAAACTTTCACTTTGTCATGGTTGATATATATGTCTTTTGTATAGTCTCCTCACTTCCATGCTACTGTTGGTGTGTCAAAATTGCAGTAGTGGTAGTAGTAATAGTAGTAGTAGTAATAGTAGTAGTAGCAGTAGTAGTATTAGTAGTAACAGTAGTAGAAAAGGTAGTAGTAATAGCAGTAGTAGTAGTAGTTGTTGCAGACTGGAACGAGGAATGAAAATACAGACTGGAAATGCAGATTGAAAAGTCAAAATGACAGGAGTTATTGAAAACTCAACATCTTTAGTTCCTACAAGCGGTCGATGTTATAAAGGAACCACATTATCGATATAACAGAAGATATTTGGGTTCTCCGAACAAAAAGTTAATTTTATTTGTCACATTTGTTGATCTACACAATCTGATATCAGAAAAACAAGTTGTTTCCTTATGTTGAATATGCCTTGCCTCGGCTTAAAGAGTCTTCAAGAAATAGAATGCCACCATCCAAGAGTGTTGTACAAAGCACGAACTTGGTAGATCCAACGACAATCCTAGAGATTTCATGAAAAATTACCATATGACTCGATTCGGATTTGAACCAACAGCCTTCAGAGACAGGCAACCGTCTTAACACCTTCGCCATAAAGAACCCTAGTCTTTAAAAGACAATAGGCATTGGTTATTGGTTACTAGACGGTGCCACTGCACTCCAGGCAGGCACCTAGGTGTAGTCTCCCAACGCAATCTCCCCAACAGCTTAATCTCCCCAACAGACATCGAAGAGTATGCATCCTGACGGTTCCCGTGGCTCGCTGACTAAACACACTCCTCACTCCGCCCCTCAGACATCCACTTCTACCCGTACAACGGTTAAATTCAAACTGCATAAATCAGTGGATAGATTCAACATTTATTCTAATGTCTTCATCCAACAGACAGTAGTGGAGAAAATCAACACCTTACCAATTCTTTTGACAGTTATATTGATACGATTCTCTGGAATAGCCAACACCTTGGACATCCCAACCTGTAAGAACAAGAACATGCTGGTATTCAGGATAACCTATATATACAGTCATCGCAAGACATGATGGTATTCAGAAACTAATTCTCAGAAACATAGACAAGATGCATCTGGTTGTGCGAGGTACTAATGTCCAATCTAGAACAGAACTGAGACAGGATGAGCATATACAGATAAACACAAGAAGACATGATGCGTATTGGTAACCTTCTTCTTCCGCAGCTGCTGGTTTCAATCTTACTCAATAAACACAAGATGATTCTAGGTATTCAGGTTACTCTTTTATCTACAGCTAAACATTTGGCGATCTTGCAGGATTCAGGATCCTATTGTCTATATCAAACATTCAGAGAACACTTGTAAGGATACTTTAAAGCATTTTCGTCCAAGACAAACGTCTTGACCCTTCAAGTCATGCAGCATATGATAGGATAACCTATATATCTACAGATAAACACAAGAACAAGAACATGATGGTATTCAGGATAACCTAAACATCTACAGATAAATAGGTCTACGTTATTTATCTTCTTTGTCCATTAAAAAAAACCTTTGTTGCATTGTACTTTAAATTGAAGTTTCCATATATGTTTCTTTACACCCTAAAACATCTTCTTTCTTTCTTTCTTTCTTTTATCGTCAACACTGCTATCAGGTTGTTGCCCAGTGTCGTGATTTTCTGTCCTTGCCTTGCGTTGCTCTAGTGACTTGAGTGATAGTTATTTTTGCTTTTTGACAGGATTCTGCTATACCATCTAACCATCTTTTTCGTGGTCTTCCTCTAGCATTATTTCCTGGTGTTCTGTTGCAGAAGACTCTGTGTATACAGTGGAGTTTGGTTGCATTCTTATTAAGTTGATGAACCACTTCTTTCTTTGTTTCTCAATGTAATTCACGCAAGGTTCTGTCCCAGCGTTTTTCCCATCGCATTTCCCATGTAGTTATTGCTGCGACTGCGCTTTGCACATTGTCCATGTTTGGCACTGGTATCACAAAGTAGGCATGAAATGGATGTTGATCATCTGTTGTTTAGCTTTCAGTGAGATGTGTGGATGCTTTAATAATGGGGCTAGCTGGTAGGTTACAACATTTGCTTTTTACTCTCTAGTCTCTAACTCGCTAACTAGTCTTCCAGCTTCTGTGAATATGCTTCCTAGGTATTTGACTTTTTGCAATTGGTTAAATTCATTTAAGCTTTCATGTTTTAGGTTGTATTGTAGTTTAAATCAAAGTCTCCATATATATTCAGTTTTGGGCAGTTTTAGGCACCGTTTACCTTCCCGCTGAACTATTCTCACGAAGCCAGACTACACGGATGTAGCTTGTATCAGTAACATAGACCACAACCACGTATACTTCAATATGCTATTCTCTACAATATAACACATTGACACGTACACAGTCTACAATATAACACATTGACACGTACACAGTCTACAATATAACACATTGACACGTACACAGTCTACAATATAACACATTGACACGTACACAGTCTACAATATAACATATTGACACGTACACAATCTACAATATAACATATTGACACGTACACAATCTACAATATAACATATTGACACGTACACAATCTACAATATAACATATTGACACGTACACAGTCTACAATATAATACATTGACACGTACACAATCTACAATATAACACATTGATACGTACACAATCTACAATATAACATATTGACACGTACACAATCTACAATATAACATATTGACACGTACACAATCTACAATATAACACATTGACACGTACACAATCTACAATATAACACATTGATACGTACACAATCTACAATATAACACATTGACACGTACACAATCTACAATATAACATATTGACACGTACACAATCTACAATATAACACATTGACACGTACACAATCTACAATATAACACATTGACACGTACACAATCTACAATATAACATATTGACACGTACACAATCTACAATATAACACATTGACACGTACACAGTCTACAATATAACATATTGACACGTACACAATCTACAATATAACACATTGACACGTACACAGTCTACAATATAACATATTGACACGTACACAATCTACAATATAACACATTGACACGAACATCTACAATATAACATATTGACACGTACACAGTCTACAATATAACATATTGACACGTACACAGTCTACAATATAACATATTGACACGTACACAGTCTACAATATAACATATTGACACGTACACAATCTACAATATAACACATTGACACGTACACAATCTACAATATAACACATTGACACGTACACAATCTACAATATAACACATTGACACGTACACAATCTACAATATAACACATTGACACGTACACAGTCTACAATATAACACATTGACACGTACACAGTCTACAATATAACACATTGACACGTACACAGTCTACAATATAACACATTGACATACAAAGTCACAATATAACACATTGACAGTACAAATCTATATAACAATTGACACGTACACAGTCTACAATATAACACATTGACACGTACACAGTCTATAATATAACACATTGACACGTACACAATCTACAATATAACACATTGACACGTACACAGTCTACAATATAACACATTGACACGTACACAGTCTACATTCTAGCATAATAATAGCCGTCCATCTCAAGCGATGATGACAACAGTCTCAGACGTGTGTTGCTGCACCTCTCTGATGTGTGCGGAGATGACTGTAGAGTCCAATCCTAGAACACAGTCAGTGATGCATACATGATCAAGGTTAGACATGTGGGTGTTGTGTGTTTTTCTTCTAGTGCAGCTTACTTTCTCTGTACCTCAACGGCACGACAATTCTCAGCTCTGCGAGTTCCTCTTGTGCCTTCTGCAGCAGGTTGTTAAAGCTTGGGATCTTGGCTTTTATGAGAAATTTGCTATCTGGAATTTTGCGCTGTCATTTTATTTTAGTAGACTGCGTAGACAACTTGTGTGGAAGTGGTTTAGTTTTCTTGTGTGTCTGCTATACACTGTCCATGATTCACATCTAACACAGAAATTTAACAACAACAGGACAACGTTATCCCTCTTCTCTTTCCGCTTCGTACACATACACACAACACATACACACAAATGCACACATATATTGTTAAGGTATTTTACCTGAAGCACATCCACGGAGTGAGTCATACATGTCACGTGATACTCATCACTGTCACGTGGGTACACAATGCAGGAGTGAGGCTCTAGATAGAAATGTTCTTGTGCTTCAAGATGGAACTCTCCCTTCAGAACATGATCAGCCAATGACAATCCCTTGTCAATGTCTCCACACCGTATTACTCGAGGTTGGTGTTCAAAATAAGAACTTTTCTTGATCGCATCCTGGATAAATACAACATGTTCAACATTGAAATTATTGATTGATTGATTCATTCATTCATTGATTGAAACATCATCATTGCACTTTTGTGAGTTACCATATGTGCTCCAATCTCTTTCTCTTTGAAACATTTAAATTATGAATATCACTGGTATGTTGCTTGTTAAACACAACTTGTGGCTATTTGTAATGAAGTGGCTAAGTTGTTTGCCGTGCATTCAGTACGTTGTAAGTTCGAATGCAAACCGTGTCGTTCGGTACAAAAATACATTTTTCCCCGTAATTCGTGCTTTGTATAATACTTTCGGCAGGTATTATGCCATTTTTGAGAATAAAGACAGAACTATTTGAGAAAGCACGATACAATAAATTAATCTTCGATTTTAGCTTTTTATTTTAAAGACAACTTGTAAATTGTGAGTTTCATTAAACTAACCAGTTGATTAATAGACGGTTGGTGTTAGCACTCTGGCGACTGCTTTATGCATTGAATGCGTGCTCAAGCTATTGGTTTGTGTCAAGGCTTCTTCACGTATATACCAACAGTACATAATGGGTGATGTGGTAGACATTCTGTTGACAGTAATTACTGTGTAAAACTGTTTTAATAGCACGATACCACTGGGTCGACCTGAGAGTAGTTTTTATGATAGAAAAAAAATTAACAGCTGAGATTCAAACAAAGGCCACATACCTAGAATGCCAGTAAACCATCCACTGAACCACATGAGTTGTATGAGAACTATCATCATAGCAATCTGGAGAGGTCCATAGGTGCTCCGTTCTCCCCCTCAACAAATTCAGCAGCGTCCAGCGGTTCAACACGCCAGTCCAATGTTGATTAATACATTTTTGCTTATTGGCATTTTTTCTTTCGATTGTACCAATATCGAACCCATCTCTCAATCTTGGCAGCGACTGGGATTCACAACCCTAATACTATTCGGAAAGCCTCTCTCAATCTTGGCAGCGACTGGGATTCATAACCCTAAAACTATTCGGAAAGCCTCTCTCAATCTTGGCAGCGACTGGGATTCATAACCCTAAAACTATTCGGAAAGCCTCTCTCAATCTTGGCAGCGACTGGGATTCATAACCCTAAAACTCCTCTATTCGGAAAGCCTCTCTCAATCTTGGCAGCGACTGGGTCTCCATAACTAAACTATTGAAAGCCTTCAATCTTGACAGCGACTCGGATTCATAACCCTAAAACTCTGCTATTCGAAGGCCTCTCAATGGTTGATAATGTCATTTCCGGGCATTGCTGCTTTGATATCATGATATGCCAGCCAATATATCAGCTCGTTCATGTACCCTGACTCCATGCCAAGGGACATAACTGAAGGTGATGAAGGTGAACGTATCGTTAATCATGAAATGCACTTCATCGTGATCAGTCAGCAGTCCATCCGAACTTCTCCATGACGAGTCTAAAACTCGTTCTTTCAATTGACTCAGCAGCAGACATTCTCAGATAGTCATACATCGCCCCTCGTCTTAGTTCTCTTCTTCTTCAGTCACCAATCCCTCAAAAATTATCTTATCTGTGCACTCATGTCGTTTGATGTATCAAAAATATTAAATTTTCCTTGATGTTATGCTCTTTAATATCCAACTCTCTTTAATATCAAGCTGTTGCAGAACAGAAGCATTTGTTCATTTCTCATTATAAGTACTCTTCTGTAGCATTTGCATTCACTATCATCATCATTAGGTGCCGTCTTCACATCGAAGATTGGCTGCAATGAATCTCCAGCATCCTCTGTCTTTCGCCTTGGTGTTGCACTCTGCCAGACTGTAACCTGTCCATTTCTTAAAGGTTTGAAATTCACTATACACAAGATTTATTGTTCTTACCTGTATTGTTATAATTGAATCCAGTTCCTGATACTCCACTTTGACAAGGGAGGCAGCACGTCTGGCAGTGGACATACTCTCAGCCAAGACAATACCCAAAACCTGCCCCTCATGTACCGTCTGAGAACAAAAATAACAACACACCCAATTTGTCATAAATCATGTTATATCAGTTATAAATTAGAGTGCGACGTTTTAGCGTAATGCATAGAGCTTTTGCTTATCAAACAGGCATCAGACGGTTGCAGTTCAATCCCACACTCGACGTTCCATACCTGAGGGAAGGAATTGATCTTACACAGACATACAGACACACATACATACACACACCTATAAATACAGAAAAATAGACATACAGAATCCCAGACATACAGACACTAAGACATACAGACACACATACCAGAAACGCAAAGAAAATATGTGTATCAAAATAAAAATAGATATTCTCTCTCTCGCGATCACCGCCCAGACCGATATACCAGACTTCCTATAAATTCTATTCATGTGGAAATCTGAATCATGCAACCTTAGCATTGGTATGTTTTACGTCACATCTTCAGCACAATTTGGACCTTATCCTTCGGCGAATTGTCTGGTTTCAGCCAGCGTTTACTTGGCTCGCTCTCCATTCTCTAGCCATCTAATGTTTTGTACGGTGTGGGGTAGCTAGCCCCACGTCCAACCTCCTTAAATGCCTCTTACGACATGCGGGGCAGGTAACAGTGTTTCTATTTTTTACACCCCAATTTGGGCGTCGGTAACCACTCGGACGAAAATAGATATTCAAACAAATAAACAGACAGACAGACAGAGAGACAGATAGACAGGTGGGTGGGCGGGTAGATAGACAGGCAGGCAGTCAGGCAGACAGGCAGGCAGACAGGCAGGCAGACAGACAGGCAGACTGACAGAACACAGAACAGACAGACAGACAGACAGACAGGCAGGCAGGCAGGCAGGCAGGCAGACAGAGCAGACGGGAGAGAGGTAGGTAGGTAGGTAGGTAGGTAGGTAGGTAGGTAGGTAGGTAGGTAGGTAGGTAGGTAGACATTGAAAAAAACAATAAAATAGCTAGATAATACTGACCTCATCACAAGCAAACACCAGATCGTTGAAGTCGTTCCACATATTGCTTCCAGGGACATCTTTGACTGTGACGTAATCTACAACTCCTGGCAGGCTCAGGGCCACTGACGGATTAACATTAAGTATCTTTGCGTGGGCTTTACTGCTCATAACAAATCCAGCAAAGAGTTCCCCTAGAATATAAACACTATTTATACTGTATAGCTACGTTTAGCTTCAGACATCAACAATAGGGTCAACATTGCGCCAGGATTAGTGAGCTTGCACTAATCAAGGTCCTACACCACCTCCACGGGGTGACCCTGGTAACAAACATTGGTTCCAGTCTGGCTAAGCGGGTAGGGATCGAGGGAGAGCTACAGGTAGCGGCAGTAGTACAAACGAGGTAATAACAAGGAGGAAGGAGCGTCTGACTGAATGGATTAGAGCGTGGCTCCCATCCGAGAGACCTGTGTTCAATTGACGGTAGGGCCAAGAATTTTTTTCTGTTGTGGGCATAAATGAAAAATCTAAACCTAAACAGCTCCGCGGTAACTGCAATATCCATGTGGCCATTATTTTCCTCAGGCTCTCGTCCCACCTGTCCTACACTGCCCTAAAAGCGGTAATACATGCAGTAGGGACAGTTTAATAAAAAGTAGGAGATGGAAGTGGTTGGGACATACATTGAGAATACAAAAGACAAGACAACCACATGTGGTTAAGTAGCGGAATCTTGGTGGCAAGAGAGATATAGTAAGACCTGTAGAGACATGGAGACGAACTGTAGACAGAGAAAGAGAAGAGGTGGGAAAGACCTGAAATGAGCTAAGTTTTCTTTCACAAGACAGATCTGGTTGGAGGAAATTTGTTGATGCCCCATGCTTCAATGGGAGCTGAGAGAAGAAGATGATGTAATGTTTAGATTAGGTAGTGTATTTTTTCCGTCATCTCTGACTGATATTTGAGTAGTGGTTTGCTTTCCTTGTCACCAGTGTCTCACGCCATTCACGCCAACGTTATTCCGACGTCTGAGGTATTGGTGATTTAGATCTCTAAGTAAATGATCAGAATTTTCTGTAGTTTAACCGCGTACGGTGCCTTCAAACCCAGGGATTTCTACGACAGGTAGTCATTAGTGCAGCGCGCTATCAACTTCTCTATCGTCGACCTGGTTTAGTTTAGTCGACAGATCATCATCATCCTTGCAAATCGAATAAATTATTCCATAAGTGATTTGATCTTTTCCTTAGTATGTCCCTCAGTATGTCCCTCAGTATGTCCCTCAGTATATCCCTCAGTATGTTTCTTAGTATGTCCCTCAGTATATCCCTCAGTATGTTTCTTAGTATGTCCCTCAGTATATCCCTCAGTATGTTTCTTAGTATGTCCCTCAGTATATCCCTCAGTATGTTTCTTAGTATGTCCCTCAGTATATCCCTCAGTATGTTTCTTAGTATGTCCCTCAGTATATCCCTCAGTATGTTTCTTAGTATGTCCCTCAGTATATCCCTCAGTATGTTTCTTAGTATGTCCAGATATCCTCGTATGTTTTTAGTATGTCCCAGTATATCCCTCAGTATGTTTCCTAGTATGTCCCTCAGTATATCCCTCAGTATGTTCTTAGTATGTCCCTCAGTTATCCCTCAGTATGTTTCTAGTATGTCCCTCAGTATTCCCTCAGTATGTTCTTAGTATGTCCCTCAGTATATCCCTCAGTATGTTCAGTATGTCCCTCGTATCCCTCAGTATGTTCTAGTTGTCCCTCAGAATCCTCATATGTCTTGAGTCAATATCCCCAGTATTTTCTTTCCTCAGTATTCCCTCAGTATGCTGTATGTCCCCAGTTTCCCTCAGTATGTCTAGTGTCCCTCAGTATTCCCTCAGTATGTTTCTAGTATGTCCCAGTATTCCCTCAGTTGTTCTTGTATGTCCTCAGTTTCCTCAGTATGTCCCTCAGTATGTCCCTCAGTATTCCCTCAGTGTTCTTAGTATGTCCCTCAGTATGATGAGACTAAATAACCAGTTCTGTGTTGGTTTACTATTCTTCTTTGGCTTCCAGAATAGCACTCGTGTCATGCTAAACCACGTTTGATTTGATATTTCTGCAGTCTGGTTAGTGTTGCAGGTTTGTTCTCATTCCTTAACTCATTTACAATCCCTGTCTCCCATTACGGCAGTGGTTCACAACAAGAAAGACGTGTGGCAGTATCAGGTAAGGCGTGAGACACTATCAGGTAAGGCGGGAGACACTATCGGGTAAGGCGTGAGACACTATCGGGTAAGGCGTGAGACACTATCGGGTAAAGCGTGAGACACTATCGGTAAGCGTGAGACACTATCAGGTAAGGCGTGAGACACTATCAGGTAAGGCGTGAGACACTATCAGGTAAGGCGTGAGACACTATCAGGTAAGGCGTGAGACACTATCAGGTAAGGCGTGAGACACTATCAAGTAAGGCGTGAGACACTATCAGGCGTAGACACTATCAGGTAAGGCGTGAGACACTATCAGGTAAGGCGTGAGACACTATCAGGTAAGGCGTGAGACACTATCAGGTAAGGCGTGAGACACTATCAGTAGGCGTGAGACACTATCAGGTAAGGCGTGAGACACTATCAGGTAAGGCGTGAGACACTATCAGGTAAGGCGTGAAAAGTTATGAACATTTAGTGAATTTTAAGTTTTTATAAGGTTTTATACGAACTTGTTTTTCCAGTTGAAATATTTTTTTTCTTCATAGAAATTAAGTTCAACATTTCTTTCAAAAATAACTATTGATTGTGACTAATGTTGACATTTTTCTCAAGTTTGTTGGCAAAAATTATTTTTATTAATATTTATATTTCTCACTTTCAACGTAATTTTGTTTAGATGACAATGCTGTTAAATCGTTTATAGTTAGAAATATTTTATTTTCCATTATCTCATTGAAAATTATTGAATTCGGCGAGGGTAAATTAGGAAAAAAAGGAGAATTCGTGATGCGTGAGAGTCTTGTCTCATTTTTAAGGTAGGCGTCTACTGAAAAATGTTGAAAATCACTGTATTAGGGTATTGATATTATCAGTCTAGTTCAATACTCTTTCGCTTTCGTCATTAGTCATGTCAGTAAGCATATCGGACGCCCGTCTGCCCAGCGTGTTCGTAGCGCGTTGGACTACGGGTGATAAGCTCCCTGTGAGTGCGGGTTCAATTCCGCGGGCTGGCAGAAAAGCCACAGATTCACTAGATTTACGGTGTTCGTGGCACCGAACCGAATGGTTACGATGTCCACGGCACCGAGCCGAAGAGCTTTCAGCTCAAGTGTTTCTGGATCGGTAAAGTTAAAAAAAAAAAAAAAAGCATAACGGATCCTTCATTCCTAATTCCGCCGGTGTCTACTGTCACAAACATATACATATATGGGATGACGAGTTTATTTTAACCAACGAAAGAAGAGAATCACCAGAACGCATACTATCGACATCTGCTTTAGGAGACTAAGCCCCTATTTGTCTGTCCGAAATGATATGATGTAAGTTCAGTAATCAACACGCAAGTAAAATTATATCATACATAACAATACCTACCATCAGATATTGGGATATCATCCACATAAATAGCCTCCCCTGTAGCTTGTTTGTACGCAGAGCTGTGAACCAATGGTCGTCCGACCAGATCACGTGGCGACTGGAGATCTGAAGGCATCTGGTAGAATTGACTTCCACTGCTCACTCCCAATGGAATATCATCTACTGCACTGACATCAGCTACATCTGATTTCTGTAGAAGGAAAATTGTAGAGTTTAGATACGTTTCAATACCTGTAATAATAATTATATAAATGCAAAACAAATGTGTGATTGATAGTTGAATCTCATGTAACAGCGTATCTAGAGTCAATGGAGGATAAAATAAACAGCGGTACACTAACACAATCAGGACAGTTCAAGAGACTAGAAGAGCACCCATTGTACCACAAGATGAATGGGCTAGGAAGTGAGTGACTAAAATGAAACAACGTTGCAGAGACAGCCAATAGAAGAGACTGCAGAACATTAAAACAGCAAACAGATTGGTAAGACTAGAAGAGCACACATTGTACCACAAGATGAATGGATTAGGAAGTGGCAAATTAAAATAAACCAACTTTACAACAACAAACAAGTATAATGATGAGAAAGCTAGCAGTATGTGCTGAAAAATTAAGCCCCAAATCATTCAGATATACCAACACAAAGCAGAGATTGAAAGATGAAGAATTTTCCACAGTGAAATGAGAACATTACAGGTATATCAGTCGTAAACCACCAAGACTCTCGCCGGTGCTAAGAAGTTCGTACACTGCCGCTGATATCTTCCTGTGTAGGAAAGAGATCGGAGCTTAGATGGTTACTCACCGAAGTGAAATGATGATGGTGTAATCAATCAATCAATCAATCCAACCACCAGTCAAATAAAGAAAGAAAATGTCTGGCCACTGACTTCATATAGGAACACTTCCCAAACACCAGGTGTACACATGTACACACGTACACATGGACACATGTACACATGGACACATAGATGAGTCTGAAACAAATGCAGTTGAAAGTGAACGAGTCGTCTTCGTAGAACACAGTAACAGTAAACTTTGAAAGCTAGCAACTAGCAACTAGCAACTAGAAAGCTAGCAACTAGCAACTAGCAACTAGAAACTAGCAATAGCGACAGGAAGGTTCTCCACCAACTACAGAGACGAGGCTCTAAAAACTGCAGTGGAAGTCATAATGTTTGAGAAATATGTAAAAAGATTAAAATATTTGACTCAAGCACTGTCGGTAATCACTGCTCTAAAAATTAAACAGACAACAACTGAAATGAAATGCAAACATCACTCCACTAAACATGCAAACATCACTTCACTAAACATGCAAACACCCACTTCACCCCCAAACATGCAAACATCACTCAACTAAACATGCAAACATCACTCAACTAAACATGCAAACATCACTCAACTAAACATGCAAACATCACTCCACTAAACATGCAAACATCACTCAACTAAACATGCAAACATCACTCAACTAAACATGCAAACATCACTCAACTAAACATGCAAACATCACTCCACTAAACATGCAAACATCACTCAACTAAACATGCAAACATCACTCAACTAAACATGCAAACATCACTCAACTAAACATGCAAACATCACTCAACTAAACATGCAAACATCACTCAACTAAAATGCAACATCACTCTACTAAACATGCAAACATCACTCAACTAAACATGCAAACATCACTCCTACTAAATATAAAGCAAACATCACTCCACTAAACATGCAAACATCACTCAACTAAACATGCAAACACCCTTTGAGAGTAATAATACAGTACATACTGTCCCACTGCAGAATACCTACCAACGAAACAGTGGCTATATTGGCAAAGATAGGCGTCAAGCTACCACAGACAGACCCATCATGACATATTAGGAAGCCAAAGCACAAGTAGAAATGGCTTCTAAAAATAGAAGGGCAAGATATCCCTCAGGCCAACAACAAAATTGTTGCATACGATAACCGCAATATAGAAGAGCAGGTTGTCATCTTCCGACTACGTACAGGACACAGTAGGTTGAGGTACCATCTGTTTAACAAGTACAAAATATTTTCTGCTGATGTATTCACATGTAGCACAAGCATGATAACAGAGACACACAGATTGCAAGATTGTCCGATATACAATGTACAAAGGAAACATACATGCCCAGTCCCCATGTCATGGCCAGCCCCCATGTCATGACCAGCCCCTATGTCATGGCCAGCCCCCATGTCATGACCAGCCCCTATGTCAATCCAAGACAGGATATATGGAGATGTAGGTGATGTACGGAAACTTAGAAATCTGAGGTGATCAGAGGGGTCAGATCAGATCTGAAACGATGTGAAAACCGTGTGAGAACGAGTGGTGAAACTGGAAACAGTGTGGAGAACCGAGGGTGGTTGCGGTGATACTGAATAAATTATCGTTTTAGACAAAGACAAATATGTATGTATGTATGTATGTATGTATGTATGTATGTATGTATGTATGTATGTGGTATGTATGTTGTATGTATGTATGTATGTATGTATGTATGTATTATGTATGTATGTATGTATGTATGGTATCATATAAGTAAGCAAAACTAATAATCAAATAATTACATTAACTAAAATCCAACGTTTCGACTATAAGTCTTTATCAAGCAACATACATGGAGATGTAGGCAGATTCTAGATGACCACTAACTGCTTCCGATGTATGCAACTCGATATCTGAAAATGTTAAAGAAGAAGTTCTAGTCTACCAACTTTCTCTTAGCTCACACTAGCAATCTGCACGCACCCCCAATTCTCAGCTCATACCACCAACCTGTTGCAGTCTGAGTGTGATTGCAGTATACAGCCTATAGAAGAAACTGAGAGTCAATGTCCTTCTGTAAGCGACCATGCCACCAGGTGACCCGGGAAGTAATGGGAGGTCAGCTGGAAGAAGATCCTGCGAGCAGACAGTCTTGAGTAGAGTGTCGTCCCATCGTCTGCGAAGATGTGCAACATGGATCAATACAAAACTAATCATTTATAATAAGCAATTACAGAGTCTGTTTTCATATTTAAGTAAGTTATTATAATTCACATACTTTACATATCTAGGGAGAATTTTGTTAGCAAATGAAAGAAAAACTAATGAAATCCAACATTGATGTAATGAAGCAAATCAAATCATAGGGCAAATGGCACCAATTTTGAAATGCAAACATGTCACCATGAACACAAAAAGAGCATCGTTCAACACAATCTTTCTCACAACATTATGCTATCAGTGCCAAACCTGGACGCTGCCATCAAATGATAGAAGAAAACTAGTAACGACAGAGATGGAAGTGTCTACGCAGAATGCTGGGGGTAACAAGAGGAGACCGGTTGGTCTCGTTAAGCCCTTTGCCTTGTGAGTCGAAGGTCGTGGGTTCGAATTCGGACTGTGCCGTTCTGTAACGAGTGCATTTTTTCCAGAGACTCCTAGGATTGTTACTGGAGCTAAGGAGCTCGTGCTTTGTGCAATACTCTCGGTAGGTGATGTACCATTTCTGTGGAGAGGGACCGAGCCATATGGGGGTAAAAACCCTGTGAAACGGAGTCAATCCTTCGGTTTTAAAACCCTTTAAAAAACCCGTTGAGAAATGAGAACATAAGGAAAAAGTGGGTACACCATCAGTATTGAGCTTCATCAAGAAACAAGAAATTGAATGGTTCGGTCACATCAGAAGATAACCAACAGACAGTGCACTTCCAAGAGTAATGTTGCTCCGATACAATGAATACAAAGTAAAAGGCCGGCCACGCAAAAAGTGAATCTCAGAGATAACAGAGGCAACGAAAGACACTATTTACGAAGCGCACACAAAGGCTCGTTCTCTCTTGCGTTCCCGACCTAGACTGATGGACCAACTTTTATCATGAATTTTACCGTGGTTTTAAGGGATTCTGTTCCTCCGTACAGCTTCTCGAAGCATACAAAGGTTCGTTCTAGAAATCTCTCCTTATCCTGACACTGTGAGGCAAAACATGATTGGAGAAAAGTAAAAAAATGAAAGATTATAACTAACGTCATAATTAGCTTATTTGGTGGATCGTTTACCTTCCTGTTAAAGCGATCATCGTCTTGGTTGCCAGAACAGTTTTGAATGACATGCCCCCAAATGCTAATGTGATGCTCTGCACGTGAGTTCCACCATCTCCCAGGTCAACACGCATACCAGCGTTCACTATAGTTATATCATCTTCCTTACGGTTTGCTTGTTTGTAGCCAAAGAAGTACTCATTCTGAAGTAGATCATAGACAATATTAGAACATGATCAACTTCTTCTTCTTCTTTTCTCAAATCCTGTTTGCCTCACAGCGTCAGGTCAGGAAGAGATTTCTAAAAACGGACACTTGTATGCGCTTCGTATATAGTGTCTTTCGTCGCCTCTGTTATCTCTGAGCTCCATCTTTTGCGTGGTCAACATGATCAACACAAGCAGCAAAGAAGCTACAACAGACTATAGAAGCTGTTCTTAACATTTTTCAGCTAGCCCCTCCCCCTCTTGAAGATGAGACAAGACTTGATGACCTCTAACCCCATTGTCCCTTTCATCCCCCACCCCACCCCCGTCACATTAACTGTAATATCCAAAGAGCAAAATAAAAAGGAATGTTTATCACTTAAAGTTTTATACCAGCACTGAACCCTTAAAAAATTACATTGGCAATGAGAAATGTAAACAGTAAAAAAAAACTATTTTTACAAGAAATTTGAGCAATGCTAAAAATATATGTAGAAGTTACAGTTTTAGTTTATTAAATCTATTTTAACTGGAAAGAAAGTTTGCCTAGAAACTCGTTAAAACACACAATTCAATACATTTTTAATGCTCCCTCACCCCCTATTGATCTCTATTGATCACTGTTCTCACAGTTCAAATATGAAATTTATATTGTCGGAAACGTGGCGGGCGACGAGTCACCAAGTTAAATACAAATAAGATTAAAATCTATGTCAAGAGATGTCTTTGATGTATTCTCAGACTGAGATGGTATGAGAGTTGCAGATACAGACTTGTGGATAAGAACAAGACAGGAACCTGTGCTGACTCAGGTTAAAAAGTGAAAATGGCGAATGGGTTGAGCATACCCTGCGGAAGACATAGTCGATTGTCACTAGACAAGCACTTGAGTGGAACACACAAGGAAAACGGAAAAGAAGACATCCTAACCAGACATGGAAACGGAGTTTTCTTGATGAACTGAAGGGTGCTCTATTATCCTGGGGAGTATTACAAAGGTTCTATATGTCTGTACAGTGTAAGATGTGAAATTCTTCACTTTTCTTGTATCGTTTGCTTGATAAAGCCCTTTTGGTCGAAACGTTGCCGTGTATTGTTATTGTTTTTGTGGCAAACTCACTGGCCTAACGAAACAACACTCGACAGAAAACTACACGGACCTCTGTGAGCTACAAAAGACAGTGAAGTGTGTGAGACAACATTGAATATATAGACATATTTCAAGCGAACGAAAGGATTGTTTTGTATTTTGTAAAATTACAGTACTTTGTTGTTACGTGTTTCACCATTGCTACATAGAACATCCACAGACCAAGAAAAGTGGCTAACAACTTTTGATGCCCTATTCTCCAAGAAAGTAACAGAGAGGAATACGTGAAGTAAGCAACTCACTCTACTGGTATACGGAACCGTGATATTAAGTAGCGTCTCTGTCTTGTGTATACTTGTCTGCCTGTAACCAGTAAAGAAGTTTTCATCCATCGTCACTTGTCTTGTATTTCCATCTGAAAATAAGAATTAGAGATTCCAATTTAGAAAGTGATTTTTTGTTTTTTTTAAATGTTGATTATGTGAATAATGTTGCTCGTCCATCACGGGTGATGATGACCACCAGGACCGTGCTGTGCTATGATACAGAGAGGTGGTCATATCAGGCGGAACCGTAAGGGGGGTGCATAAGCAACGAAATCGAAACACAATTTAAAAGATTTAAGGGGCGTCATTTCGAAGACTTGCATCATACTGTGAAAATATATTGCACGGTCCTGATGACCACCATTTTTCATCCATGGGAATGTAGTTGCGTAATGTGTGTCTGTATGTGCGTAGATGACTAGTGAACGCGATGCGGGCTTGGAATGTTCGTTTACAATGTGGAATATTTGCACTTTTGGGTAGTTTTACTGCCTTTCTTGTTTAATGTTTCTGTTCTATCCGTGCTGTTCTACCTGCCTCACAGGCCGAAGAACCTTGTCGAAGAAGTGTACGCCAGGCTGCTCGGTCTTGCTCGAGTACTTATGGACTAACTGGTTCGACGTGCAGTGATGATGATCCGACGACTAAACCAAGAACCGGGTTCGTTTTTTTTTTTTTCGATCCAGAAGCACTTGAGCTTTTCAGCTCTTCGGCTCGGTGCCATGGACATCGTAACCCTTCGGTTCGGTGCCACGAACACCGTGAATCTGGGGAATCTGTGGCTTTTTCTGCCTGCCCACGGAATTGAACCCGTACACACAGAGGGCTAGTCACCCACAGTCCAACGCGCTACGAACACGCTGGGCACGCGGGCGACCGGGTTCGTTAGTTGCCACACTCTGAGAGACATACTGAGGGGGAGATCGGAGTACGTATGAACTAACTGGTTCTACGTGCAGTGATGATGATCAGACGACAAATCTACAAACTAAACGAAACTAAACACAATCAAATGAATACACAAGATAAAACAAACAGCTCACAACAGTAACAACAGACAGATTCTCAACAAACAGATAACATAACAGACAGATAACATAACAGACAGATAACATAACAGACAGATAACATAACAGACAGATAACATAACAGACAGATAACATAACAGACAGATAACATAACAGACAGATAACATAACAGACAGATAACATAACAGACAGATAACATAACAGACAGATAACATAACAGACAGATAACATAACAGACAGATAACATAACAGACAGATAACATAACAGACAGATAACATAACAAACAGATAACATAACAGACAGATAACATATCGTGGATGTCAGAAACTGCAGGCACTTGTAGCAAATCTGATAACAGCACAAGTGGATAAAAGAATTCTAGAATGACAAGATAGATGAAAATCAAGGCTTATCCTTTACAGGACGTCGCTATCAAATACAATAAACAAGTCGTCTATTTTTCTAGACACCACTTATACGTTCAGTAGTTTGCCATTGCTTTTTGAACGGTGAAGTATATTTTTACCCCAGCCAACTCTAATATTGGGCCACATAGCTCAATGGGAAACCCTGATCTAGTTTCAGTTGGAGGGAGGGGGACCTGGAATTTATAGATGTTTGAGTACTGTAAGCATTTTTGCAATTTTACTCAATTTTGTGAGTCTATGGTTATTTATTGGTGACAAATATTCATAATATTGATATTCCTTATTGTTAAACTTAACTTGTTGCATAATATAACTTCGATTTAGCATTTTGTGTTGATTTTAAAAGGAAGTCGTCTATATACAACAATACTGGAATGGAGTCACGTGACCGGTTGTATGTGGTCTGATTTCCAATAATTTTTACCCCCAGGTCGTATAAGTTTATAGTTGGCTGTGATTTTTACCATTCGTACAACTCCACGGAAACGAATGTGCTTCCAAACTGCGAGCTTCGAAGTTTAAACCAGGTACGCTTGGGTTATGATCGAGCGTACTACCGCTTAAGCTACAGACGCCCACTAATCCCAGAATACGTTTTATTTCTTCTTCTTCTCTTCCACCATTTACTTCTTGATAGAAATGTAGTGATCTTGTGTGTACTTGTTCTAATGCATATTGTGTTATTCATTTTCTTAAAGATGTTCTTTATGTCATCATGAACATGAAATAAAGAAAGATTTAGAAAAGAGAGAAATTGAGAAAGAATATGAAATAAAGAAATATCTAGAGAGAGAGACAAATTGAGATAGAATAATAAAGAGATTTAGAGAAGATTTGAAGAACATAAAATAAAGAACTTTAGAAAGATTGAGAAGTTATAATAGAAGAGATGGATTGAAAATTAGATAAACAAAGACTGAGAGAAAAACAAAGAGACTGAGAGAGAAAAAAGAGCTGGATAAAAACAAAAGAGACTGAGAGAAAAAAAAAGAGACTGAGAGAGAAAACAAAAGAGATGAGAAAAACAAAGAGACTGAGAGAGAAACAAAAGAGACTGAGAGAGAAACAAAGAGACTGAGAGAGAAACAAAAGAGACTGAGAGAGAACACAAAAGAGACTGAGAGAGAAAACAAAAGAGACTGAGAGAGAAAACAAGAATGAGAGAAAAACAAGAGACTGAGAGAGAACACAAAAGAGACTGAGAGAACACAAAAGAGACTGAGAGAGAAAACAAAAGAGACTGAGAGAGAAAAAAAAAGAGACTGAGAGAGAAACAAAAGAGATGAGAGAGAAAACAAAAGAGACTGAGAGAGAAAACAAAAGAGACTGAGAGAAAAAACAAAAGAGACTGAGAGAGAAAACAAAAGAGACTGAGAGAGAAAACAAAAGAGACTGAGAGAGAAAACAAAAGAGACTGAGAGAGAACACAAAAGAGACTGAGAGAGAAAACAAAAGAGACTGAGAGAGAAAACAAAAGAGAAATGAGAGAGAAAACAAAAGAGACTGAGAGAGAAAACAAAAGAGACTGAGAGAGAAAACAAAAGAGACTGAGAGAGAAAACAAAAGAGACTGAGAGAGAACACAAAAGAGACTGAGAGAGAAAACAAAAGAGACTGAGAGAGAAAACAAAAGAGACTGAGAGAAGAAGAAAAAAAAGACTGAGAGAGAAAACAAAAGACTGAGAGAGAAAAAAAAAGAGACTGAGAGAGAAAACAAAAGAGACTGAGAGAGAACACAAAAGAGACTGAGAGAGAAAACAAAAAAGACTGAGAGAGAACACAAAAGAGACTGAGAGAGAAAACAAAAGAGACTGAGAGAGAAAACAAAAGAGAAATGAGAGAGAAAACAAAAGAGACTGAGAGGACAAGAGACTAGAAAAAAAGAGACTGAGAGAGAAAACAAAAAAGACTGAGAGAGAAAACAAAAGAGACTGAGAGAGAACACAAAAGAGACTGAGAGAGAAAACAAAAGAGACTGAGAGAGAAAACAAAAGAGACAGAGATAAAACAAAAGAGAAATGAGAGAGAAAACAAAAGAGACTGAGAGAGAAAACAAAAGAGACTGAGAGAGAAAACAAAAGAGACTGAGAGAGAAAACAAAAGAGACTGAGAGAGAAAACAAAAGAGACTGAGAGAGAAAACAAAAGAGACTGAGAGAGAAAACAAAAGAGAAATGAGAGAGAAAACAAAAGAGACTGAGAGAGAAAACAAAAGAGACTGAGAGAGAAAACAAAAAAGACTGAGAGAGAAAACAAAAGAGACTGAGAGAGAACACAAAAGAGACTGAGAGAGAAAACAAAAGAGACTGAGAGAGAAAACAAAAGAGACAGAGATAAAACAAAAGAGAAATGAGAGAGAAAACAAAAGAGACTGAGAGAGAAAACAAAAGAGACTTAGAGAGAAAACAAAAGAGACTGAGAGAGAAAACAAAAGAGACTGAGAGAGAAAACAAAAGAGACTGAGAGAGAAAACAAAAGAGACTGAGAGAGAAAACAAAAGAGAAATGAGAGAGAAAACAAAAGAGACTGAGAGAGAAAACAAAAGAGACTGAGAGAGAACACAAAAGAGACTGAGAGAGAAAACAAAAAAGACTGAGAGAGAACACAAAAGTGAGAGAGAACACAAAAGAGACAGAGAGAAAACAAAAGAGAAATGAGAGAGACAACAAAAGAGACTGAGAGAGAAAACAAAAGAGACTGAGAGAGAAAACAAAAAAGACTGAGAGAGAAAACAAAAGAGAAATGAGAGAGAAAACAAAAGAGACTGAGAGAGAAAACAAAAGAGACTGAGAGAGAAAACAAAAGAGACTGAGAGAGAACACAAAAGAGACTGAGAGAGAAAACAAAAGAGACTGAGAGAGAAAACAAAAGAGACTGAGAGAGAAAACAAAAGAGAAATGAGAGAGAAAACAAAAGAGACTGAGAGAGAACACAAAAGAGACTGAGAGAGAAAACAAAAAGACTGAGAGAAACACAAAAGAGTGAGAGAGAACACAAAAGAGAGAGAGAGAAAACAAAAGAGAAATGAGAGAGAAAACAAAAGAGACTGAGAGAGAAAACAAAAGAGACTGAGAGAGAAAACAAAAAAGACTGAGAGAGAAAACAAAAGAGAAATGAGAGAGAAAACAAAAGAGACTGAGAGAGAAAACAAAAGAGACTGAGAGAGAAAACAAAAGAGACTGAGAGAGAAAACAAAAAAGACTGAGAGAGAAAACAAAAGAGACTGAGAGAGAAAACAAAAGAGACTGAGAGAGAAAACAAAAGAGACTGAGAGAGAAAACAAAAGAGACTGAGAGAGAAAACAAAAAAGACTGAGAGAGAAAACAAAAGAGAAATGAGAGAGAAAACAAAAGAGACTGAGAGAGAAAACAAAAGAGACTGAGAGAGAAAACAAAAGAGAAATGAGAGAGAAAACAAAAGAGACTGAGAGAGAAAACAAAAGAGAAATGAGAGAGAAAACAAAAGAGAAATGAGAGAGAAAACAAAAAAGACTGAGAGAGAAAACAAAAGAGACTGAGAGAGAAAACAAAAGAGACTGAGAGAGAAAACAAAAGAGACTGAGAGAGAAAACAAAAGAGACTGAGAGAGAAAACAAAAGAGACTGAGAGAGAAAACAAAAGAGACTGAGAGAGAAAACAAAAGAGACTGAGAGAGAAAACAAAAGAGACTGAGAGAGAACACAAAAGAGACTGAGAGAGAAAACAAAAGAGACTGAGAGAGAACACAAAAGAGACTGAGAGAGAAAACAAAAGAGACTGAGAGAGAAAACAAAAGAGACTGAGAGAGAAAACAAAAGAGACTGAGAGAGAACACAAAAGAGACTGAGAGAGAAAAATTGCAAGAAGAATAAAAAAAAGATATATTGAACTTGATAGTGTTTGATAGTACTTGTTTAATAATGAGATAATGGAAGTTAGTTAAATTATATCAACACAAGTAAATGTTGAATAGAAGAGAGTATTGATCTGCTTAGCAAGTTAGTATACAATAATTCACATCTTTATTTGTTACCATCTCATCAGTATAGTAAGTTGTGGACTTGGTGGAAATGTTGTGGAAGTGGGTTTTTTGTGTGTGGCTTTTAAAACAAAGGATGGGGGATTGAGGAGGCGTGTCTTCTACTGTTTGGTTAATAGATAAGGTATAATGGTTTTCTAAAGTCTGGCATTCAGTCCAACAATCCGTTTTTGGATGGGTACATAGATTCTTAAAATGTATCATTAAACCCAACAATCGATTATTTGGTTGAGTAAAAAGATTCTTAAAATGGGGCTTTTAGCTCATCATCATCGTCATCATCATCAGGTGCCGTGCCGACAGGCGTGGACGATCATGGATCTCCACAAATTTCTGCCTCTGGTGCTTTTGCTATCAACTCAAATGTTGACGCTCTACCATGCCATGAAGTCAGGCTATCCACAATTTTCTCTCTGTGTCTTCCTCTGTCTCGTCTACCCACGATATTACCGGTTGTTACATACTGTTCTAACTCTTAGCTTTCACCTCAACAATCAGTTATTTGGATGTGTACAAAGATTCTTTAACTGCTCAACAATCAGTTATTTGGATGTGTACAAAGATTCTTTAACTGTCCAACAATCGGTTATTTGGATATGTACAAAGATTCTTTAACTGCCCAACAATCGGTTATTAGGATGTGTACAAAGATTCTTTAACTGCCCAACAATCAGTTATTAGGATGTGTACAAAGATTCTTTAACTGCCCAACAATCAGTTATTTGGATGTGTACAAAGATTCTTTAACTATCGAATTCAGCCCAACAATCAGTTATTAGGCTTAGTTCACAGATTCTTAAATTGTAGCATTCAGCTCAACACACACGTCTCCACTCCAGACAAATAAAGATATTGTTACTAGATAAATTAACAATAGCAAAACACGTAAAAACAAAGTACTGTAGTTTTACAAAATACAAAAACAATACACATCTTTTTCTAAACGTTTCGATCAAAGGGCCTTTATCAAGCATATTTTGTGTGTGTGTAAAACTACAGTACTTTGTTTTTACGTGTTTCACCATTGCTACATAGTTTTACTACAGTCTTCCTTATATCAGTGTTTCACCATTGTTACATAGTTTTACTACAGTCTTCCCTTATATCGAGTGTTTCACTATTGTTACATAGTTTTACTACAGTCTTCCCTTATATCGAGTGTTTCATCATTGCTACATAGTTTTACTACAGTCTTCTCTTATATCGAGTGTTTCACCATTGTTACATAGTTTTACTGAGTCTTTCCTTATATCGAGTGTTTCACCATTGCTACATAGTTTTACTACAGTCTTCTCTTATATCGAGTGTTTCACATTGTTACATAGTTTACTCTGAGTCTTTCCTTATATCGAGTGTTTCACCATTGTACATAGTTTTACTGCAGTCTTCCTGATATCGATAAATTAACAAGAAAACGTTATGTTGCACATCGAACAAACTATATGAATTATTAGATAGAATTAAACAACTCCTGTTGCATCCTTTGAACAGATTAGAAATTATTAGATAATTCAAAGCGATGTGTGGAAACCTACAGATCTAGGTAGTCAGACGATCAGATCAGATCTGGAAAACCATGGGAGGCTGCGTAACTGACGTATGGACGTAGACATATTCAATACAAATTAAATATGAAACATTACAAATTTTATTTTCTCATTTCTCGTAATACTGTAATACTGTGGTCGTCTGTAGCTTAGCTAATAGTGAGCTCAAATATAACCCCCGTGGCAAGCATAGAAGCAAATTAGTTTCCGTGATTTTTCGAAAGTAAAAATAGACCTCATTTCATAAAGCAATGGCAAGTACTGAACGTATTAAGTGTACCTAGAAAATCAACGGTCTTTACTGTGGTTGATGCTACGTCCGTAAAGGATATGTCACAATTTTCATTTCAATATAATTGTCACGTTTAAGTTCTTAGCAATTACAAGTCGATGATTGACATTGCTGAACAGGGTTTCCCACATGGCTCTTCTCTTCGTAGAAATAGCAGCAGCTTCAAGACTATTACATACTACAAACTCTGCAGCTAACAACAATCTTAAGGATCTCAGGAAAACATTCACTGGAACGGAACGCCGCTGTACAATTCAGACTCGATCTTGAAATCAAAGTAACGGTTTAACATCGACCTCACAACAACAGAAATTAAGCTGAAGACAAGGATTCTTGCTAAGCGCACAGACAGCAACAAATCAAACAGATTACTAGATACATGAGCCAGGATTATTCATCAACACCTGAAACAATGCTCATCTAGCGCCCCTGAATACAATCCAATCTATCGCCCCTGAATACAATCCTCATCTATCGCCCCCAGAATACAATCCTTATATATATCGCCCCCTCAATACAATTATCTAGCGCCTCCTGAATACAATCTATATCTAGCGCCCCCTGAATATAATCCTCATCTAGGGCCCCCTAAATGCAATCCTCATCTAGCACCCCCTAAATACAATCCTCATCTAGCGCCCTCTAAATACAATCCTCATCTAGCGCCCTCTAAATAGAAAGTTTAGACACGCTAGCTCACTGAACCAACATTTGCCAGACACATCCACTAATATTTGTTTTGTTGTTCTCAGACCTGGGAGTCATGGTTACAAATTGGATGCAGGAAAACTAAACGTTTCACTACCACGTAAGCCAGACTTTGTTCAGACCATCACCATTACGATATCTCTCCACAGATTAAGCATTTGAACAACACGCAACATGGCAGCAGAATCCTCACGTTCTACAGAACACAACATGGGAACAGAATCCTCCTGTTCTACAATAGAACCATCAGATGCTAAACTCTCTTCACCTAAAGAAGACTTCATTCAAACGCTGCTTCAAATCCTGAAGTACCCCCGCTGGGCTCTTAACTTTGTAGGTATTCCTGTTCTACACAAAAGTTCGACTTTATCTTCCGCATCTAAAACTTCAAGATTTCTGAAAGTGTGTCTCACACTACACATATATAGTTGGTGTACTACATTGCTTTAATGTCGCCAGAATGATTGTTACATTCATTCTCCACGTTCAAAACCGCAGCCATTATACTTTACATCGCACAATAATTTTCTCTATCACTACACTATTTGCGCTGTCTTTATTTGTTAGTGTTAATATTACCTTCTTATTTTACCTTGATCCGGTCATCAAAGGACTAACCGACTATAGTATAACGTTCGGATTCTTACATAGCTTATCCAAAGAACAACGTTTGGTAAAAACTTATACAATTACAATAAATCTGACAATCATAATATGTTTAATAGCGTGGCTGTTTTCTGGAGAATTTTGGATCGAAGCTCTAAGCATAATCGCTTTATTCACCAGAAGCAAGGAGCACGTAACCATTTTGTATATTTTATACAGCGTTCTGTCCCTTGTAGAGATCGTTGCCATTCTTACAACATTTTCGTCACTTCTGCTTCAATTAATTTGTCTTTCCTTGGTCAAAGAAGAGTTTGAAGAAACAACCAAGATGCTGACACACTGCCTTAAAACTTACGATGATACAACAGAGGAAATCTTCGATCAATGCCGGTTAGTATATAAACTATTTTTGTTGGTTTCTAGCTTTGTATCTCCTCCTCTTCTTCTTCTTCTTCTTTGCCTTCGTTCTTTACGACCAATTTTAATCACTCTTTGTGACATGTTTGATCTTTGTCAAGAACGTGTATACGTTGTACATTGGTTTGGTAGGCCCCTAAACGCATTGACTTCTACACGTTTAGAACACTGCATCCGATTTCAGCCAAACCTCCTTAGTCGTCTCTTACGACATGCGTGGCAGGTAACAGTGGTTCTATTCTTTACGCCCCAAATGTGGGCCCCGGTAACCACTCGGGCGACTTTGTATCTGATGGTTGTAGCCTTAGTTTTGTGAGTTTAATCCTGTACTCCAAGTTCCACACGTAGGAAAGGAAAGAGGTCGCTTCTCAGCCTTTTGGCTAAGATCAAAGTGTTTGGTGCCCTCTTGATTGCGGCCAAATGGTGGGAGCCTTCATAAAACACAAAATGGCACAATCAGACACACTTAAACAAACTCAGAGCAGCGCTCGTTCGAAAGAATGAGAACGCTCGGAGTTTAAACGTTTAAACGTGCTAGGTCCAACCGTTGCGGCACTTCTGGTTAGAGCTAAATTTAAAAAAAAACAAGAAAGAAATCGACCCTCCTACCTCCTTCACACTAGAGTCTAGAAATGGGAAGTGAAAGATCTAAAAAAGACTAAAGGATCTTTTTCTATTTAGCTTTAGAATTTATAAGACGAGTTCTCCGTATATCTTGATCAGAGAAGAGAATAAAGAAATCTGTCGAGAAAGAACTCAAAATCAAAGAAAACTGACTGAAGCTACAAATGTGGCTGAAATGGGATGCATGTGTCCTAAACGTGTAGAAGTCTATGTGTTTAGGGCCTACCAAACCAATGTACAACGTATACACGTTCTTGGCAAAGATCAAACATATCACAAAGAGTGATTAAAATTGGTCGTAAAGAACGAACGCAAAGAAGAAGAAGATGCTACAAATAAGAATGAGAAAAGTAAAATAGTGTGGGCATATAAAGAGAAACGAAGGGCTGGAGAAGACCATCATGGAAGAAGGCATCCCGGCAAAGAGAAGAAGAGGAAGACCACGGAGAAGAAGGATTCAGGATGTAACTGATTGTTTGAGCATGACCTCTTCAGTGATGGAACATCAGGTCTATGAGAAAGAGAAATTCCGAAGGACTATTAAGGCGGCAATGCTTTGCTCAGGACAAGCTATTGGATGATGATTTATGAGTATTACGCCTCGGGTTTTTTTTTTTGGCACGTTGTTATCCTGTTTTGTCACGTTTATTCCCATTTTGGTCACGTTTTAGCCACGTTTCTGTCAAATTTTTGTCCAAGACTTTATATGTATGAAATATTTTCATCGATTCACACTTTGAATCAAGACATTTACAAGTAATAGAATCATGTAGTCTTATTTATGGATGACTTCTACACCTCCGGCTAGAAGTATTGTAACTAGGTCATATAAAGCTACATATATTTATATGTTTAAACAACATACAATCATAATTTCTTCAGAGTATTACAATTTTATTGAATGAATCAATTTTATTAAAGATTATTTGTTTTCGTTTAACAAAAATTATGCAGAAATCAAAACTGGCCATCAAAACAGTAAGTTTTGCAACAAATGTAACAACTACTGTTGCTACCCCTTACAACAACACACAACAACTGTTGCTGTCAGTTAGAACATCAATTACTGCTGCTACCACTTACAACAACACATACAAAAACACATACAACAACAAATGCAACAACAATTACAACAACAAATGCAACTACCACTACTGTAGCTACAACTTCGGAGAGAGAAATTCAGAAGGACTATTGGGTTAGTAAAGTTCTGATCATGAATGTCTACTGAATGGTGATGAAGCCTTATATGCCAACAAGAGGCATGAAGAAATAAGTAGCATTAAACAAGATAATTCTGAAGCAAATACAAGTTTAATTTTTGTTATTTTCTCCTTCTAAGGAACAGACACCAGGCCCTGTGCAGAATTATTTCTTCTCTCTGCAAGTTGTCTAGGATTATCGTTTTTTTCCATATCATTTGTAACATGGCGACGATCTTCGTGTTTATCTATGGCCTCAGCAACTCCAAATTGCATTTTGTGGAGATTATTCTACGAGTTCTCTGTGGTATTATAATAAATGTTGCTGTGTTATCCTGCGTAACACGTCGATGGGGGGAGCTTCCTAGTTTTGTAAGTATTTCTATGTCTTTATGTTTGTCGAGGAGTTGTTGAATGAAACTGTTGTAGATGTGACCAGTAAGGAAATGGAATCCAATGAGAAGGGAATGGCGAGCCTATACGTGATGGATAGTAAGTCCGTGATTGATTGATTGATTGATTAATTGGACCATCATCATTGCACTTCGGTGACTAACCATGTGTGCTCCGATCTCTTTCTTACACAGGGAGATCTCAGCGGCAGCGTACGAACTCCATAGCACCGGCGAGGGTCCCCGATGTAATTTGAAGATGCTGAAGATATTTTGTAGAAATTTTATTTTAAATTTTTTTTAAATAAATTTTGGCCGTGAGCGGCTTTCCAGCATGCTCTTCTCGATGTTGAACTGCCAAGGGCTCTTTAAAATGCTCAAACTTAACATGGGACCTACGTTTTATCGTCCATCTCCGATAGGACTATGAACTCGATCTCATCTAAGTATCTTTGGAACAAGAGACGAGCACCAAACCTCTACGCTATAGAGGTCCTACCCAAGTAGAATTAATATGTCTAAATCGTGGAATATCATTTACAGGACTTAGCCATTAACAACAGTAAACGAGTCGTCGATTTTCTAGACATCACTTATACGTTCAGTAGGTTGCCATTCTTTTCTGAACGATGAGGCCTATTTTTTTTTTTTTAAATAAAAATCACCCGGAAACGAATGTGATTCCAAACTGCCTGCTGTGGAGTTTAAACCAGGTACGCTTGGGTTGGGATCAAGCTTACTATCGCTTAAGCTAGAGACGATCACAATGAGGACGCCGCAACCTCTGAGTACTAACAAACTCATTCAAACGCACGGTCATACAGTGGATACGTGGCCAACGTAACTACTGGCCTAAGCGCTATATTATTCAAGATGGAGGGTGAGGCGGATTATTCAAACGTGTTTAGTAAACATATGGACATTTTAGTAAACATACGAACTCAAACAGACTTCTTTAGTAAACATAACAACAAAATAACGATGCCTAGTAAGTGCTGTGTACCAAAATGTAGATCAAATTACGATTGTAATTATATATGTATAATATAAGTTAATTTAACAAGTACCTTCTTCAGTAAACCTAACTGTTGTCAGTGTTGTAAACATAACAATAAAATAACGATGCCTAGCTAGTAAGTAATGTGTACCAAAATGTAGATCAAATTACGATTATAATTATATGTGTATAATTTAACAATAACCTTCTTTAATAAACATAACAACAAAATAACGCTGCCTAGAAAGTGTTGTGTACCGAAATGTAGACAAGGAACATCTTCTATTGTATAATTATTGAAAGCACCAGCTATAGGACTCAGTATTAAAATAGATCAAGACATGTCTTTTACTGTTCACCTAAAGAAAGTTTCCATAGATAAGAGTTCCTTTAACTGGCTGTCAAATAGTGAAAAATTGAGAGATGGTTTCATGTTGAAAACCTCTTGTCCATGCAAATCATGAAAAGATTTAGAAGAGCACCAACTATTGACTATTACATGACAATGGCACATGATAATCTGGTTGAAGCAATTAGTTTATCATCCACAACAAGCATTAGTTTTGTGCCAGAGAAAACACTCCAATTCCCAGCTGAGCAGTTGCATCTGGTCAGAACTAAAGATAACAGAAAATGGTATAAAACTCAGTGTTTTGCATTTATGACATATTAAATTGAACCTGATCTGTCCTCATATCATCTGGATATGGAGATAAGTTCTTAGCCACGACAAACCATAAGGAGACTGTCATACAAATTGTAACTACCAGTTACATGAAATTCTCATTAGACAGTACTGTATGTGTTGCGGAGCTCAAAAAATAAATATTTTATTGTCTGCGGTTCCAACATTTTCCTCAACAATGATATAAAAATCAGGAATGTTCAATGCAATGTTCAGCAAGCTGCTTTTTCACAAAAAGGAAAGAAGCAAAATTCAGTAGTAGATAAATATATTTATGTAATAATGTTTAGTTTCTGTGCTAATCAAGCTGTGGTGATGTGCAAATTATGACTGACTAATTCGTGGATTACTGATAAGTGATGTTAGTTTATGTGCTAATCAAGATGTGGTGTTGTGCAAACATGTAGCTTACTTATTCATGGATAACTGAAGAGAGACTACCATAAGCTGATGTAAGTACAATAGTTATCATATTTAAAATTAATCTAAGTATTCTGTATAAAATTAAACTAAAATAGTATGTGAGAGCAACAACTATAGCTACTTATCAGAAAACATCTTCTGTAATACACACATGCATCCAACAACAAGTTTCTAACATCTGCAAGATGTATTGTCTAGATCAGCGTTTCCCAATAGTAACAGTCAATAGTTAGTCTGTGAGAATACACCGCCTCAGTCTGTGACGTCACATGGCAATATTGCGTCCGCGCAATGGCCAGTTAGTAACGTTGGCCACGGTGGATACCATCATACTGCAATATAAGCGGCAACGAAGAAGCAGACAAGCTAGCGAAGGCAGGAGGGCGACTGCCGTAGACTGATGACAAAATCAGCTACGAGGAGGCTAAAACAACCATCGGATGGTGGTATAGAGAAAAGTGGTTGCAAGACCACCCTCTATATAGCGCCAGAGTAAGGTACTATGGTCTGTCCCGTAGCAAACAAGTTGTTATATTCCGTCTCCGTACCGGCCATAACAGACTCCGGGTCCACATGTAGAAGAAATTTAAAATTGATACAACTAGATTGTGCCACTGTGAGAAGGCAGCCATGACGACAGGGCACTTACTGCAAGACTGTCCACTCGCCTACGCAGACACGACGACAGGGTACCTTACTGCAAGACTGTGCCACTGTGAGAAGGCAGCCATGACGACAGGGTACTTACTGCAAGACTGTCCACTGCTAGCAGGCCTGAGAAACGAAACCTGTCTCGAAAATGCCGAAGTTAATGAGAAGCTGTACGGAGGGAGCCCCTAAAAACAACAGCAGAATTCATGAGAAAATTTGGTACATCAGTCTAAGCGAGGATCGAGAGAGAGAGAGAGAGAGAGAGGACGCCGCAATAGATGAATCAGCGGTGATGATAATGAAGACATTTACAATGAAACGAGGAAAGAGCAGGGACAATGTGAAAGAGAAGGGAGACGAATTAGGCGTAATAACTAAACAACGAGTGACGATAACAAACAGCATGTAGAGCATTCACCATCTGCTGATTGAGACAGGGATTCGTACTGAAGATTGTGAGTTCCAATCCGGACCGAGATACATGTGTTACTTTTTCATGAAATCCCTAGGATTGTTGCCGGTGCTATGAGTTCGTGCTTGTGTAATGCTCTCGGCAGATGTCATGCCATCTCTGCCAACAGGGACGGAACCATACAGGGAACCCGGTACACTTAAGTCAGTCCTTCGCTTTAGACCATGTTTTAGATGGGGAAATTGTTGTGGTTCGAGACCGGTTTGACCAAAAATTCTCAGTGTGTCTACCGTACGTGGTTGGACTACTAGAGACCCTGATCCCTTACCTAGGGATCTAAGTTACAAATACCTCTGAACTTGGATTAAGTCTAGCATGAATGGCGAGGGACACTGTTGATAAGGAATGCAAGCCTTTACGCAAAGTCAATCAGAGGCGACATATTAGACGCTATAACTACGCTGGAATGCATAGTGAACGAATGAATAAAACAACATATGTTTATTTTTAATTGATAACGTTTATCTCTATCTTTATTTACTTGATAACTTCTTTTCTAATATTGATTTCTTATCTTTTTACTAATATTGATTTCTTATCTTTTTACTAATATTGATTACTTATCTTTTTACTAATATTGATTTCTTATCTTTTTACTAATATTGATTTCTTATCTTTTTACTAATATTGATTTCTTATCTTTTTACTAATATTGATTTCTTATCTTTTTACTAATATTGATTACTTATCTTTTTACTAATATTGATTTCTTATCTTTTCTAATATTGATTTCTTATCTTTTACTATATTGATTTCTTATCTTTTACTAATATTGATTTATTATCTTTTTCTTATATTGATTCTTATCTTTTTACTAATATTGATTTCTTATCTTTTACTAATATTGATTTCTTATCTTTTTCTTATATTGATTCTTATCTTTTACTAATATTGATTTCTTATCTTTTTACTATATTGATTTTTATCTTTTACTAATATTGATTTCTTATCTTTTCTAATATTTTCTTATCTCATTCTACTTATATTATATCTTTCTTTTATTAACCTTGATTCTTTATCTTTTACCTAACATTTTTCTATGTTTATCTTTTACACACTGATGAGCTGTGTGAATTGATTCTTATCTTGTACTAACATTGATTTCTTATCTTTTTCTATATTGATTACTTATCTTTACTAATATTGATTTCTTATCTTTTCTAATATTGATTTCTTATCTTTTTACTAATATTGATTTCTTATCTTTTTACTAATATTGATTTCTTATCTATTTACTAATATTGATTTCTTATCTTTTTTACTAATATTGATTTCGATCTATTTACCGAATATTGATTTCTATCTTTTACTAATATTGATTTCTTAACCTCATCTCTACTTTTCATATTATATCTTTCTCTCTTTTTATTAACCTGTATCTCTTTACTTCTTATCGTCTAACATTTCTTTCTTATGTTTATCGTCATAGGCACACTCGATAACGAAAGCTGTGGCGAATGCTGACTGGTCGGTCATGCCCAAAGAATTAGTACAGAAGGTATAAACATTGTATTATTGTTGTTATATCTATCTATGATGACTACAATTTGTTATTACTTACTAAACTGATGTCATTGTCTCCGGGCAGACCCATAGATGCTCAGTATCCCCTAACAGATATAGAAGAGTATGCATACCAATGGTTCCCGTGGCTCGCTGATTAAATACACTCCTTACTCTGTCCCACAGGTATCCATTTCTAGTTGGGCAAGGGATTACTCCAAACTGCTTAAATCGCTGGAATGATTCAACATCTATTTTAGTGTCTTCATTCGACAGAGCATCCCCCTTATCCATTTTCAACTCCCCAACAATTGATGCTGTTGATGCAAGCCTGTCCGCTCTCTCATTACCGCAAACATCTGCATGTCCAGGACAAAAGATCCACGTAAGCCTCTGGAGGTTAGAAACTTCTATAGAAACTCGGATGTCTAGAAAAATTCGATAAAGCCGACGTTTATGCACTCATTTCACCTTATAGATGCTCAGTCCAGCTGAAAGACTCAATGTCAGAACACTCATAAAGTAACGTCGGCAACGATTCAGAATTGTACCAAAAATAAACTATTCCAGTTGTGTAGATTGTAGTTAAAGATACAATGAAGAAATGCGATAGAATTCTGCGATCTGTCCACGTTGAAGGCTCTAGTTGTGCTTTACTTGGTTGTCCTGAAAACAGGCTGGATTGTTGCAGTCTTGCAAAGAGAATAGGAATCGAATAAGGAAGCAAATAGATGCGCTGTGAAAGCGATGTCATTGTCAGCGGTTTCTAGTTTGGTTATTGTTCCTCTATCACAAGTAACGTTCTACATTCCGTATTCAAGATTTTCAGCAGCTCTCGATGAAGTTTTATCTTCCGTCTAGGATAGGACTAGGAACTCGATTTCACCTACATTGTAATCAGGAATCTTTTCTATCTATATTGACATAACTGAAGAGATTGTATTAAATTTACGCCTTTTCTCAAGAAATGTACATTCATTTATCTGTGCCATTAAAGTCCATCCACATCAGACTCCCCAATTCACAGATTTATCCATAGAGGACGAGGGCACCAGGATGTGTATACATGTCAATGAGAACACATATATCTACACTTGAAGCCTTCTGGTGCCAATTATCTGCGATAACTTCCTAATGTAACTATCCCTTCTATATAGTCACGCAACTTTAATGGCGTGTTAGTCCATCCCTCTTGGGCGTGGGTATAGCCACCCCACCCCGTAAAAACACTACATAGCTACAGAAACCACAACCAACCAAGGAAATGTATAGTTCGCCACCCGAGGAAGACGAAGGGTTCCACAAGGAGAAAATGGGGAGATAGCGGAGAGATCTGGAAAAGATGACCTTGGATAGGCAGGCTTGGAAGGCCTTGGTTGCAGACATATGCCTCCCTAGGGGTGAAGGATGAATAAGAAGCCCATCCTTCGCTATTCTACCAGATGTCGTACCTATGCTGATGTCTTCCTCAAATCATCTATCACACCAGGTATATATATCTATAAGGGTATCCGATAGCGTTGTTGATAACAAACGGCGCTAGTGACCAAAGGCTGTGAAAGTTTCGAGGTTCGAGGCCAGCTTGAGCCAAACATTTGCTTGCACATTGTACGCGGTTGAGCTACATGAGACCCAGATCCTTTACTTTTTCTTTCTTTCTTTTGTCCTTCTCTGCTTTTTTGCCGTTAGGCGTAGCAAGTTTAACTCATGATCGGAGTCTGAGATAGTGCACGCTCAGTCGCTTGATATGCTGTGGTATTCTGGAGTTTTAAGATGCCTGTAACTCCATCAATCCATCTTTTCTTGGTCTGCCCCGTTCTCTTGATGATTCATTTTCAGGTTTACGCTCTTGCAATTCTTATATTCGGGTTCATTAACACCAAGGGGCCAAACCATTTGAATCCTTTACTCGCAGATCTAAATTACACGTTTCTCTGAACTCGGTGCAACGCTCGCCTGAATGTCGAGGGACATTGGCGATAAAAGAAGCAAGCCTTCCCGCTAAAATCAATAAATAGACAGTGTACAAGTATTAGAAGTTTCCGAAAAAAACAAATTACCAAACACAAGATTCGAATCACCCTTATGTGCGGTGTTACTATTCTTTGCTCCTCTTTCGGACCCCCGCAACACATCGGCGAATCTTCTTCTTCTTCTTTTGTCGTCACACTGCTACCGGGTTGTTGCCCAGTGTCGTGGTTTTTCTGTTTTTGTCTTGCGCTGTTCTGGTGGCTTGTGTGATTGTTATCTTTGCTCTTTCACAGGATTCTGCTACGCCATCTAACCATCTTTTCCGTGGTCTTCCTCTTGCCTTCTTTCCCGATGTTCTGTTATAGAAGACTCTGTATACTGTGGAGTTTGGATGACTTCTTATTAAAAAAAAGTAATGTTATGTGTTTTGTGATCATCGTAAATAATTCGATAATCCTATACTTAAGTGGCCAAACCACTTCATTCTTTGTTTCTCTATGTAATTCAAGCACGGTTGTGTGCCAACTTTCTTTCTTATGCTGATGTTGGTGATTCTGTCTTTTCTTGTGTTGTTGGTAACTCAATACAAAATAACAATAAGTGATCCATTATTTTTTATTGTACACAATAAGAAATAATGGATCACTTATTGTTATTTTTGTGTACACTTTTAGATGACCCTTCTACTGAACACATGCAGCAACCAAAAGATTGGTGTGGACATATTTGGTCTGTTTACAGTGGACGGTAGCACAACCATGATGGTAAGTTAACTCTTTCACTATGTCATCTTTTATTTTACTCCACGCCCGTGTGATGCCGGGGCACGGTTATGTTCACTGTCACATTACTTTTTATAATATGTACTTGGGATACGCCTTTGCACACATTCACCACCATTTTGTGCGTTACTGTAAATTCTAAACTTTGATTATCATTTTGTTTATGCAAAATTATATAACAAAAAACGGTGGTTTTTTTGCATCAACTAAGCTACCTACCTATTACTTAAACATGAATTCGTAAGGTCGTGAGGTATGTAAGACTGTCTGCAAAAAATTACTGTTATCCATTTTGTAGATTTTGTACAAATTAAACTTTAGTGTGTTCACGAATTTTGGAACAAACTATAATACTGTTTTATTGTATTCTTGTAGGTGCTTGGAACGATGCTAACTTATGGAATTGTGGTTTTCCAATTTCAAGACGAAACAGATTCCTGTTGTAAATGTGAACGCAATCTAACAGCTATATGAAGATATCAGATGCATCATTTGTTTGGTATCTATCTGACGCATCATGCAACCACTACTTTTATACTTGACCAATTTCCATAAGACGTTGAGAACTTGAGACGTCTCCAATGTTGCATGTGTGTGGGGAAAACAAGAAATGTGTGTAGAGTTGCTGTTTGCATAGAATATCATGTGTTAGAATAGTTGCGGATGTGTGGGAACAGCTACAGCAACACATTAACAGATTTCAGTTAACTTGCAATGAATACAATGTGAGAATAAACATCGACAAAACCGAAGTAATGACATTCACTAGAGATGACAACGCTACCAATATCTCCATTGACAACCGCCCATTAAAACAAGTCAAAGACGTTAAATATCTAGGAAGCATTTTTCAGCTAAGGAAACAATAACTAACGATATCCAGAATAGATGCCATAAAGTATATCAAAATATAGGATACATGGCGCCAAATTTAAAATGTAAGTATGTCACCATGAACAACAAAAGAGCATTCTTAATACAATCTTTCTCCCCTCATTGTGCTATCAGTGCCAAAACTGGACACTGACATTTAATGAGAGAAGAAAACTAGTCGAGACAAAGATAAAGTGTCTAAGCATAATGTTGGAATAACAAGAAGAGACCGGTTTAGAAATGAAGACATCAGGGGGAAAAAAGTGGGTACAACATCAGTACTAGACTTCATCAAGAAACAACAAATTAAATAGTTCGGCCACATACGCAGATTACCAACAAACAGGGGCGTCTCAGTGAGCAATGTGGGTACGAAATAGTAGATACAAAGCAAACATCCGTCCACGCATACAGATACCTCCTCAGATATTAAGAAGTATAACACTTTGAAGTTTTAAACCTTTCTAAAACTAAAACACAATACATTTACCTGCGTCCATCACTTCCAACTAGGGCTGAACATTCATAAGGGAAAGACAAAGATAATGAGAATTAACCAAGCAAACGAAAACTTGATCTCCCTGGTTTAAATCCCACTTCAAGAGGTAGAATCATACACATATGTGGGCAGCAACGTAGACAAAGAGGGTGGAACAAACAGAGATGTTAAAATAAGAATACAGAAGGCAAGAGGAGCTTTCATTGCACTGGGAAACATATTGAAGTCTAAAGAAATCAAATATAGAAGAAAATTCGAATATTTAACTCTAATGTTAAAGCAGTTCTACTGTATGGGTCAGAAACATTGAGAACAACTAAAACAATAGCGCATAAATTGCAAATATTCATCAACTGATGTCTGCGCAGAATAGAGGGAATAAGATGGTATGATAGGGTCACAAATGATGAACTTATGGAGAGAACAAGACAGATTCCAGTAGACCAAGAGGTTAAAAAAAAAGACGCTGGCGCTGGATAGAACACACTTTGCGAAAACCGGAGGGAAATATAACAAGAAGTGTCCTTGCCTGGAACCCGTAGGGACAGAGAAAGAAGGGAGGCCGAAAATACACGGAGACAAGATTTGGAGGCGGAGATCAACAATATAAAGAAGAGCTGGAGGAGCTACAGGAGATAGCTAGAGATAGGAAGACTTGGCATGAGTTGGTTGAGGGCCTATGCCCCAATCCAGGTTAAAAAGGCAGAGAGAGAGAGAGAGATCACTTCCAACACTGTTTTAAAAGCCAACACAATACATTTACCTGTGTCTATCACTTCCAACACTGCCTTGCACGCCAACAGGAGAGGATTAAGATCTGAAATTGGACTGGCTGTCATAATGTTACCCGCAAGACACTGGGAATAAAATAAGAAAACACACAAATACAACAATAGCAAAACAAGACTAAAACAGACAAAATCTAAATTATAAAGCACAAAATATGTATGTTTGTTGGTCTGAAGCGTAGCCCTCAGCAACATAACGCCAACTAGCTAAGACGGTAACACCAAAATTCATGTGTAATGGGGGCTGCTTTTTAATAGTGTTTGATAAGTGTTTTCTCCAAATTTACACATTCTACGAGTTTATTTTTATTTATTGATGAAAAATTAATAATACTGATATTCCTTATTGTTAAACTAAATTTGTAACATAAAGTAACCTTGATTTAGTATGTTATGTTGTTTTCAAAATCAATGTGTCTATATCTAACAATAGTGGAATGAGAGATCACGCGGCGGTTGTGGTCTGATTTCCTAAAACTGTTACTTGAACTCGTCGTCCTGATGTTATCGGAGGTCACGGTCTGAAGCATCACAAAATAAAAAGCTGAATTTGATGCTAATGAAATTTTCACTTCTTATTCATGCTAAAATTTAAGGATAAACTCAACTAATTTCAGCTCACTACTTTGTTCTCTTCTCGAGTTTTGAGGTCATTAAAGTCAGCATGTTAGACATCAAATGCTCTCTCTCTCACTCTATCTCGCTCTTTCTTTCTCTCTCTCTCTCTCTCTCTGCCTTTATAACACAGTTTATGGCATAAGCCCTCAACCAACTCATGCCAAGTCTTCCTATCTCTAGCTATCTCCTGCAGCTCCTCCAGCTCTTCTTTATATTGTTGATCTCTGCCTCCAAATCTGGTCTCCATGTATTTCTAGGTCTCCCTTTCTTTCACTGTCTCTGTGGGTTCCAGGAAAGGACTCTTCTTGTTCTATTCCCTATTTTTTTCAAAGTGTGTCCTATCCAGTGCCAGCGTCTTTTTAACCTCTTGGTTCACTGGAATCTGTCTTGTTCTCTCCATAAGTTCCTCATTTGCCTGGGCCCACAAGGGGAACAAGGAATAGTACCACTGTAACATACAGAGCATGTCATAAGAGGCGACTGAGGTAGGGGTCTAGGAAGGCTACGCTAGTAAATAAAAAGCGTCGCAGAAATTGGATGTGCTGACTACTTGTATGCACATACTGGCACAACGTCACATACAAATCACATAGAGTTGTTAAAAAGTGGTCGATATGGAGGGCTCGAAGAAGAAGAAGAAGAAGAAGAAGAAGAGTATACATATATTTCTCAAGACCTACTACAATACAAGAAGTGAACACTGTATTATGTACAATAGACTTACAGCAACACTTCGTATCTGGTGTCCAGCAAACCATCTCAACATCTCTATGAAAGCAACAAATGTCCTCGTTTTATACTCTGTTAAATAACAACAATGAAGTTATTAGTTAGACACATAAAGATTGAAAGAATAACATTGCAAAAATAGCTTACAGCGCTCTATCAAACACATACAAAAACCAGCCGCCGCATTAAGCATGAATTGTTTATTACCTGTCTGGGCTAGTTGTCATATGGTGCCGGGGACCAGGATTAATCACAGTTTCGGTTTGACCTGGACTGTCCCAGTTTGATGGTATAGTCCAGGTGTTCAGGGATGAGCATTGCTTTGCAAAAATTAAAAAACTAACTAACCTATTGAAAGGAACTGACATAAGTACAAAAATGAAGTGTTTGATAACCTGTGTAGGACCATTTGCATTCAAAGGCATTGACGATCTTCTCCGCCGCTTTGTGGATGGTTCATGTCTCACAATAACATGTTGCATGAACAAGATAGGTAAACAATGTAAACAGGACAAAACAAATTGTATATTCTCTGTTACATTATTGTTCTTACCAGGTAACTTGTTAACGGCAGATTTGAACACGGCATCAACTTTGCTTAGTGGTAAGGAGGCCCCAATCTGAATGCCTGTCTCCGTCATTTCAATCTAATCAGAGTATATTGTGGTTGTAGCAATTGATGATGCTAGTAGTAGTAGTAGTAGTAGTAGTAGTAGTAGTAATGGTAGTAGTAATAGTAGTAGTAGCAGTAATAGTAGTAGCAGTAGTAGTAGTAGTAATAGTAGTAGTAGTAGTAGTAGTAGAGTAATAAAGTAC
>CM036755.1:27411816-27496816 GCA_020796225.1 Arion vulgaris
CGGATAGCTGAGCCATATATATATACATATACATCGGATAGCTGAGCCATATATATATATACATCGGATAGCTGAGCCATATATATATACACCGGATAGCTGAGCCATATATATATATATACATCGGATAGCTGAGCCATATATATATATATACACATCAGATAGCTGAGCCATATATATATACATCGGATAGCTGAGCCATATATATATATATATACATCGGATAGCTGAGCCATATATATATACACCGGATAGCTGAGCCATATATATATATACATCGGATAGCTGAGCCATATATATATATATACATCGGATAGCTGAGCCATATATATATATACATCGGATAGCTGAGCCATATATATATATACATCGGATAGCTGAGCCATATATATATACATCGGATAGCTGAGCCATATATATATATATATACATCGGATAGCTGAGCCATATATATATATACATCGGATAGCTGAGCCATATATATATATATATACATCGGATATGTCATATATATATACACATCGGATAGCTGAGCCAATATATATATACATCGGATAGCTGAGCATATATATATATATACATCGGATAGCTGAGCCATATATATATATATATAAATCGGATAGCTGAGCCATATATATATATATATATACATCGGATAGCTGAGCCATATATATATACATATACATCGGATAGCTGAGCCATATATATATACATATACATCGGATAGCTGAGCCATATATATATACACCGGATAGCTGAGCCATATATATATATATACATCGGATAGCTGAGCCATATATATATACACCGGATAGCTGAGCCATATATATATACACCGGATAGCTGAGCCATATATATATATACATCGGATAGCTGAGCCATATATATATACATCGGATAGCTGAGCCATATACATATATACATCGGATAGTGAGCCATATATATATATATATACATCGGATAGCTGAGCCATATATATATATATATACATAGGATAGCTGAGCCATATATATATATATATATATACATCGGATATTGAGCCATATATATATATACATCGGATAGCTGAGCCATATATATATATATATACATCGGATAGCTGAGCCATATATATATATATACATCGGATAGCTGAGCCATATATATATATATACATCGGATAGCTGAGCCATATATATATACACCGGATAGCTGAGCCATATATATATATACATAGGATAGCTGAGCATATATATATACATCGGATAGCTGAGCCATATATATATACATCGGATAGCTGAGCCATATATATATATACATCGGATAGCTGAACCATATATATATATACATAGGATAGCTGAGCCTATATATATATATATATATATATACATCGGATAGCTGAGCCATATATATATATACATCGGATAGCTGAGCCATATATATATATACATCGGATAGCTGAGCCATATATATATACACCGGATAGCTGAGCCATATATATATATACATCGGATAGCTGAGCCATATATATATATACATCGGATAGCTGAACCATATATATATATACATCGGATAGCTGAGCCATATATATATATATACATCGGATAGCTGAGCCATATATATATATATATATACATCGGATAGCTGAGCCATATATATATATACATCGGATAGCTGAGCCATATATATATATATACATCGATAGTTGAGCCATATATATATATATATATATATACATCGGATAGTTGAGCCATATATATATACATCGGATAGCTGAGCCATATATATATATACATCGGATAGTGAGTCATATATATATATATATATACCGATAGCTGAGCTATATATATATATCATCGGATAGCTGAGCCATATCTATATAAATATATACATCGGATAGCTGAGCCATATATATATACATATACATCGGATAGCTGAGCCATATATATATATATATATACATATACATCGGATAGCTTGAGCCATATATATATATACATCGGATAGCTGAGCCATATATATATATACATCGGATAGCTGAACCATATATATATATACACATCGGATAGCTGAGCCATATATATATATACACATCGGATAGCTGAGCCATATATATATATATACATCGGATAGCTGAGCCATATATATATAAACCGGATAGCTGAGCCATATATATATATACATCGGATAGCTGAGCCATATATATATATATACATCGGATAGCTGAGCCATATATATATATACATCGGATAGCTGAGCCATATATATATATATATACATCGGATAGCTGAGCCATATATATATATACATCGGATAGCTGAGCCATATATATATACATCGGATAGCTGAGCCATATATATATATACATCGGATAGCTGAGCCATATATATATATACAACGGATACGAGCCATATATATATATATACACATCGGATATGAGCATATATATATATACATCGATAGCTGACTATATATATACATCGGATAGCTGAGCCATATATATATATATATCGGATAGCTGAGCCATATATATATATATATATATACATCGGATAGCTGAGCCATATATATATACATATACATCGGATAGCTGAGCCATATCTATATATATATATACATCGGATAGCTGAGCCATATATATATCACGGATAGCTGAGCCATATATATATACACCGGATAGCTGAGCCATATATATATATACATCGGATAGCTGAGCCATATATATATATACATCGGATAGCTGAGCCATATATATATATACATCGGATAGCTGAGCCATATATATATACACCGGATAGCTGAGCCATATATATATATACATCGGATAGCTGAGCCATATATATATATACATCGGATAGCTGAGCCATATATATATATACATCGGATAGCTGAGCCATATATATATACATCGGATAGCTGAGCCATATATATATATACATCGGATAGCTGAGCCATATATATATATATACATAGGATAGCTGAGCCATATATATATATATATATACATCGGATAGCTGAGCCATATATATATATACATCGGATAGCTGAGCCATATATATATATATACATCGGATAGCTGAGCCATATATATATATAAAATAGTCTAACGGTGGACAATTGACTTCATTGCACCAGGGTTCGATACGGCTCAGTCGCTGTCGGCAGAAATGCCGAGAATGTTGCACAAAGCACAAACTCCGTAGCTTCAGTAAGAATCACTATTTGTACACATATATATCTTGATAGTTAATATGTGCTAATGTCCTTGCCACTTTGTTTCCAACATTTTTCACCAGAGGCGGCTCGTGGTCATTTTTCTTGGTGGGGCCAGTCACACATTTTCGGGAAAATCATGGTTTTTGAGTATTTACTATTATTTGTCTATTCCGGGAAGTTATTTCCGGTTTTTGTGGGCGGGCCCCACTGGCACTAGCCCTTAATGACGAGCCGCCCCTGCGTTTCACTTATTTCACATACTGTAGAAACATAGACATTTAGTACCTTCATTAATTGTGGTATTCTTGTCACAGATACTAACACAGGGTAGATTATCTTCTTCAATTTGCTCTCAATACCTTTACAATTAAACAATTTAATATTATTACTATATATATATATGTCGTTTCAAACAACACAGTGAAAGATAGAACATAACAATACAGTGAGAGATAGAACATAACAACACAGTGAGAGATAGAACATAACAACACAGTGAGAGATAGAACATAACAACACAGTGAGAGATAGAACATAACACAGTGAGAGATAGAACATAACAATACAGTGAGAGATAGAACATAACAACACAGTGAGAGATAGAACATAACAACACAGTGAGAGATAGAACATAACAATGCAGTGAGAGATAGAACATAACAATACAGTGAGAGATAGAACATAACAATACAGTGAGAGATAGAGCATAACAATACAGTGAGAGATAGAACATAACAATACAGTGAGAGATAGAACATAACAACGCAGTGAGAGATAGAACATAACAATACAGTGAGAGATAGAACATAACAACGCGTGAGAGATAGAACATAACAATACAGTGATAGATAGAACATAACAATACAGTGAGAGATAGCACATAACAATACAGTGAGAGATAGAACATAACAATGCAGTGAGAGATAGAGCATAACAACGCAGTGAGAGATAGTACATAACAACACAGTGAGAGATAGAACATAACAACACAGTGAGAGATAGAACATAACAACACAGTGAGAGATAGAACATAACAACACAGTGAGAGATAGAACATAACAACACATTGAGAGATAGAACATAACAACACAGTGATAGATAGAACATAACAACACAGTGAGAGATAGAACATAACAACACAGTGAGAGATAGAACACACCAACACAGTGAGAGATAGAACATAACAACACAGTGAGAGATAGTACATAACAACACAGTGAGAGATAGAACACACCAACACAGTGAGAGATAGAACATAACAACACAGTGAGAGATAGAACATAACAACACAGTGAGAGATAGAACACACCAGCGCAGTGAGAGATAGAACATAACAACACAGTGAGAGATAGAACATAACAACACAGTGAGAGATAGAACACACCAACGCAGTGAGAGATAGAACATAACAACACAGTGAGAGATAGAACATAACAACACAGTGAGAGATAGAACATAACAACACAGTGAGAGATAGAACATAACAACACAGTGAGAGATAGAACATAACAACACAGTGATAGATAGAACATAACAACACAGTGAGAGATAGAACATAACAATACAGTGAAAGATAGAACATAACACAGTGAGAGATAGAACATAACAACACAGTGAGAGATAGAACATAACAACACAGTGAGAGATAGAACATAACAACACAGTGAGAGATAGAACATAACAACACAGTGAGAGATAGAACATAACAACACAGTGATAGATAGAACATAACAATACAGTGAGAGATAGAACATAACAAAACAGTGAGAGATAGAACATAACAATACAGTGATAGATAGAACATAACAACACAGTGAGAGATAGAACATAACAATACAGTGAGAGATAGAACATAACAATACAGTGAGAGATAGAAAATAACAATACAGTGAGAGATAGAACATAACAACACAGTGAGAGATAGAACATAACAATACAGTGAGAGATAGAACATAACAACACAGTGAGAGATAGAACATAACAATACAGTGATAGATAGAACATAACAACACAGTGAGAGATAGAACATAACAATACAGTGAGAGATAGAACATAACAACACAGTGAGAGATAGAACATAACAATACAGTGAGAGATAGAACATAACAACACAGTGAGAGATAGAACATAACAATACAGTGAGAGATAGAACATAACAACACAGTGAGAGATAGAACATAACAACACAGTGAGAGATAGAACATAACAACACAGTGATAGATAGAACATAACAATACAGTGAGAGATAGAACATAACAATACAGTGAGAGATAGAACATAACAACACAGTGAGAGATAGAACATAACAATACAGTGAGAGATAGAACATAACAATACAGTGAGAGATAGAACATAACAACACAGTGATAGATAGAACATAACAATACAGTGAGAGATAGAACATAACAACACAGTGATAGATAGAACATAACAAGACAGTGATAGATAGAACATACCAATACAGTGATAGATAGAACATAACAATACAGTGAGAGATAGAACATAACAACACAGTGAGAGATAGAACATAACAACACAGTGAGAGATAGAACATAACAACACAGTGAGAGATAGAACATAACAACACAGTGAGAGATAGAACATAACAACGCAGTGAGAGATAGAACATAACAACACAGTGAGAGATAGAACATAACAACACAGTGAGAGATAGAACATAACAACACAGTGATAGATAGAACATAACAACACAGTGAGAGATAGAACATAACAACACAGTGAGAGATAGAGCATAACAACACATTGAGAGATAGAACATAACAACACAGTGAGAGATAGAACATAACAACACATTGAGAGATAGAACATAACAACACAGTGATAGATAGAACATAACAACACAGTGAGAGATAGAACATAACAACACAGTGAGAGATAGAACATAACAACACAGTGATAGATAGAACATAACAACACAGTGAGAGATAGAACATAACAACACAGTGAGAGATAGAACATAAAAACACAGTGAGAGATAGAACATAACAACACATTGAGAGATAGAACATAACAACACAGTGATAGATAGAACATAACAACACAGTGAGAGATAGAACATAACAACACAGTGAGAGATAGAACACACCAACACAGTGAGAGATAGAACATAACAACACAGTGAGAGATAGTACATAACAACACAGTGAGAGATAGAACACACCAACACAGTGAGAGATAGAACATAACAACACAGTGAGAGATAGAACATAACAACACAGTGAGAGATAGAACATAACAACACAGTGAGATATAGAACATAACAACACAGTGAGAGATAGAACATAACAACACAGTGAGAGATAGAACATAACAACACAGTGATAGATAGAACATAAAAACACAGTGATAGATAGAACATACCAACGCAGTGAGAGATAGAACATAACAACACAGTGAGAGATAGAACATAACAACACAGTGAGAGATAGAACATAACAATACAGTGAGAGATAGTACATAACAACACAGTGAGAGATAGAACATAACAACGCAGTGAGAGATAGTACATAACAACACAGTGAGAGATAGTACATAACAACACAGTGAGAGATAGAACATAACAACACAGTGAGAGATAGAACATAACAACACAGTGATAGATAGAACATAACAATACAGTGAGAGATAGAACATAACAACACAGTGATAGATAGAACATAACAATACAGTGATAGATAGAACATAACAATACAGTGATAGATAGAACATAACAACACAGTGAGAGATAGAACATAACAACACAGTGAGAGATAGAACATAACAACACAGTGAGAGATAGAACATAACAACACAGTGAGAGATAGAACATAACAACACAGTGATAGATAGAACATAACAACACAGTGATAGATAGAACATAACAACGCAGTGAGAGATAGAACATAACAACACAGTGAGAGATAGAACATAACAACACAGTGAGAGATAGAACATAACAACACAGTGAGAGATAGAACATAACAACACAGTGAGAGATAGAACATAACAACACAGTGAGAGATAGTACATAACAACACAGTGAGAGATAGAACATAACAACACAGTGAGAGATAGAACATAACAACACAGTGAGAGATAGAACATAACAACACAGTGATAGATAGAACATAACAATACAGTGAGAGATAGAACATAACAACACAGTGATAGATAGAACATAACAATACAGTGATAGATAGAACATAACAATACAGTGATAGATAGAACATAACAATACAGTGATAGATAGAACATAACAATACAGTGATAGATAGAACATAACAATACAGTGATAGATAGAACATAACAATACAGTGAGAGATAGAACATAACAACACAGTGAGAGATAGAACATAACAACACAGTGAGAGATAGTACATAACAACACAGTGAGAGATAGAACATAACAATACAGTGAGAGATAGAACATAACAACGCAGTGAGAGATAGAACATAACAACACAGTGAGAGATAGAACATAACAACGCAGTGAGAGATAGAACATAACAACACAGTGAGAGATAGAACATAACAACACAGTGAGAGATAGAACATAACAACGCAGTGAGAGATAGAACATAACAATACAGTGATAGATAGAACATAACAACACAGTGAGAGATAGAACATAACAACACAGTGAGAGATAGAGCATAACAACACAGTGAGAGATAGAACATAACAATGCAGTGAGAGATAGAACATAACAACACAGTGAGAGATAGAACACACCAACACAGTGAGAGATAGAACATAACAACACAGTGAGAGATAGTACATAACAACACAGTGAGAGATAGAACACACCAACACAGTGAGAGATAGAACATAACAACACAGTGAGAGATAGAACATAACAACACAGTGAGAGATAGAACACACCAACGCAGTGAGAGATAGAACATAACAACACAGTGAGAGATAGAACATAACAATGCAGTGAGAGATAGAACATAACAACACAGTGAGAGATAGAACATAACAACACATTGATAGATAGAACATAACAACACATTGATAGATAGAACATAACAACACATTGATAGATAGAACATAACAACACAGTGAGAGATAGAACATAACAACACAGTGATAGATAGAACATAACAACACATTGATAGATAGAACATAACAACACATTGATAGATAGAACATAACAACACAGTGAAAGATAGAACATAACAACACAGTGATAGATAGAACATAACAATACAGTGATAGATAGAACATAACAACGCAGTGAGAGATAGAACATAACAACACAGTGATAGATAGAACATAACAAACATTGATAGATAGAACATAACAACACAGTGATAGATAGAACATAACAACACAGTGAAAGATAGAACATAACAACACAGTGATAGATAGAACATAACAACACAGTGAGAGATAGATCATAACAACACAGTGAGAGATAGAACACAACAACACAGTGAGAGATAGAACATAACAACACAGTGAGAGATAGAACATAACAATACACTGGGAGATGAAACATAACAACACAGTGAGGGATAGAACATAACAACACAGTGAGAGATAGAACATAACAACACAGTGAGAGATAGAACATAACAACACAGTGAGAGATAGAACATAACAATACAGTGATAGATAGAACATAACAACACAGTGAGAGATAGAACATAACAACACAGTGATAGATAGAACATAACAACACAGTGAGAGATAGAACATAACAACACAGTGAGAGATAGAACATAACAACACAGTGAGAGATAGAACATAACAACGCAGTGAGAGATAGAGCATAACAACACAGTGATAGATAGAACATAACAACACAGTGAGAGATAGAACATAACAACACAGTGAGAGATAGAACATAACAACACAGTGAGAGATAGAACATAACAACACAGTGAGAGATAGAACATAACAACACAGTGAGAGATAGAACATAACAACACAGTGAAAGATAGAACATAACAATACAGTGAGAGATAGAGCATAACAACACAGTGAGAGATAGAACATAACAATACAGTGAGAGATAGAACATAACAACACAGTGAGAGATAGACATAACAACGCAGTGAGAGATAGAACATAACAACACAGTGAGAGATAGAACATAACAACACAGTGAGAGATAGAACATAACAATACAGTGAGAGATAGAACATACCAACACAGTGAGAGATAGAGCATAACAACACAGTGATAGATAGAACATAACAACACAGTGAGAGATAGAACATAACAACACAGTGAGAGATAGAACATAACAATACAGTGAGAGATAGAACATAACTACACATTGAGAGATAGAACATAACAACACAGTGAGAGATAGAACATAACAACGCAGTGAGAGATAGAACATAACAACACAGTGAGAGATAGAACATAACAACACAGTGAGAGATAGAACATAACAACACAGTGAGAGATAGAACATAACAATGCAGTGAGAGATAGAACATAACAACACAGTGAGAGATAGAACACACCAACACAGTGAGAGATAGAACATAACAATACAGTGATAGATAGAACATAACAACACAGTGAGAGATAGAACATAACAACACAGTGAGAGATAGAACATAACAATACACTGGGAGATAGAACATAACAACACAGTGAGAGATAGAACATAACAATACAGTGAGAGATAGAACATAACAACACAGTGAGAGATAGAGCATAACAACACAGTGAGAGATAGAACATAACAACGCAGTGAGAGATAGAACATAACAACACAGTGAGAGATAGAACATAACAACACAGTGAGAGATAGAACATAACAACACAGTGAGAGATAGAACATAACAATACACTGGGAGATAGAACATAACAATACAGTGAGAGATAGAACACACCAACACAGTGAGAGATAGAACATAACAACACAGTGAGAGATAGTACATAACAACACAGTGAGAGATATAACACACCAACACAGTGAGAGATAGAACATAACAACACAGTGAGAGATAGAACATAACAACACAGTGAGAGATAGAACACACCAATGCAGTGAGAGATAGAACATAACAACACAGTGAGAGATAGAACATAACAACACAGTGAGAGATAGAACATAACAACACAGTGAGAGATAGAACATAACAACACAGTGATAGATAGAACATAACAACACAGTGAGAGATAGAACATAACAACACAGTGAGAGATAGAACATAACAACACAGTGATAGATAGAACATAACAACACAGTGATAGATAGAACATAACAACACAGTGAGAGATAGAACATAACAACACAGTGAGAGATAGAACACACCAACACAGTGAGAGATAGAACACACCAACAACCCGTATCAAATATTATAAGGAAACGAAGGTGGAAATATTTAGGTCATGTTCTTAGATCAGACGAAAAGAGACTAAGTCGACAAGTCCTTATGTGGTCACCAGTTGGGAAAAGAAAACGTGGAAGACCTAAGACCACTCTTCGAAGAACAATCCAACAAGAAAGTAAACTATTGGGATGTAAAACCATACAAGATCTCCAACTGCTAGCAACGAACCGCATTACATGGGATCTAAAACCTCTGCCCTATCTGCCGCCTTTGGCAAGAAAGGAACAAACTAACTAACTATATATATATATATATTGTCCAAGATGATAATAAAGCCAACAACTTGCACATGCATAGTGACAGCTTCAAGAAAGCGGCTTTAATTTCTCTATACTATTGAACTTCAACCCCCATCCCTAGTGTACTCTCGGAATTGAGAACAAAGCGTTGTGTTGTAGTTGTAGGTTGTTGGTTGTGTGCTGAGTGGGTTGGCAATTGCACAACAATGAAAAATGATACAAACACTCGTTATAGTTTCATATTCCTTTCATTTGGATCTTCATTCATGGGTGTATCAAAACACGTCCGTTCATCAGTCGTGTTTATGTTCGTCTCCCTATGTTGTCACTACGTCGCTAGGCAGTACTAACAAATCTACGTCAACTAGTTTCACTACGTCGCTAGGCAGTACTAACAAATCTACGTCAACTAGTTTCACTACGTCAATGTTCCGTTCTAGTGTTGCTACTGCTAGTAGTGGGCAGATTTGGTGTTCAAACACTACAGTCTCTATATATCTCATATCTACAAACTTATCTATCTAAACTACCTGTCTAGTCAGCTAGCTATTACCTGGGGTTGGGGAAAAGTTGTGCCCGGTCCTGACAGACCACTACAGTTGTAAGAAATTCGATATTTTTTACTTAACTTGATTGAAATTTGAAGAAACCAAAAATGTAATAAACTTGAGTTGCTGATCAAAAACAGCATCATCATCATCCCTATAATTTACACAAACAGCAACAACATCATCATCACTAGATCTACAAAAAACAGCAACATCATCATCACTAGGTTTACAAGTAACTATAAATATATGAAATATACTGACCAATTTCTGTGTTGCCAGCGATTAGCTTACAATCTGGGTGTGCCCTTCTGATCTCTAGTAACTCCGCAAAGATGATGGGAAAACCATACAACTCTGTCGGATTCGAATCTTAAATTTTCTTTTTGAAGTTGGGATGAACGAAGCTAGGGATGACAAAATATCAAATTTATAGGAAGAAAGTTAACAGTTCTGCTAGAAATCAGAAACATCAATCAATAAATTTACTATAAATGAACTTCTGCTCATCAACAATAAAATACACACATACTTAGTCCAATTCAAGAGACTTGCAACACATCCCATTCAAGAACACATTTCTTCTCAGGACTCCACTGAGGCAGTACAACGCACCAGATATACCAGGACCCCCACAAGACGTCAGACAGTACGGAGGCCCATCCTCGGACAAGATTACCAACAGACACAGGTCCACGGGACGCTAGCCAACCAGCAGATGAGTTCGCCAAGATTACCAGCAGCACATAGGTCCACGAGACGCTAGCCAACCAGCAGATGAGTTCGCCAAGATTACCATCAACACGTCAGTCAGCAAGTATAAAAATCCCAACTCCAGACAAATCCAACAACAGCGACAAACTAGACTCACACAAACATACACATATACCAGATCAGTCCAAATTCCTTCTCAGGGCTACGCCCAGACCAACACAAACAGTCCATCTCTGAACTAAAATCACATTCCAGAACACAATACTCAACTGTAATTTTTAGGACTAGTCCTATCCCAAACCACAGAGCCACAACAAGAAAAAAGACAAATACGGCCAAAAAAGACAAATGGCCAAAAAAAGACAACCGTCTTAGGTTGAAAACCCGTATCTCTGTCACATAGAGGCTTAATCACAACTCAATTAAATGTCAACCTTTTTATTCTGTACTCACATTAAATGTCAACCTTTTTATTCTGTACTCACATTAAATGTCAACCTTTTTATTCTGTACTCACATTAAATGTCAATCTTTTTATTCTGTACTCACGTTAAATGTCAATCTTTTTATTATGTACTCACATTAAATGTCAACCTTTTTATTCTGTACTACATTAAATGTCAATCTTTTATTCTGTACTCACATTAAATGTCAACCTTTTTATTCTGTACTCACGTTAAATGTCAATCCAAACATATTCCCAAAACAATTTTCATTACTTTTGACCTGTTTTACTGCTATGAAAATAGTCGCTTTCTATCACGAAGATCATTGTGGTTTTTTTTCTCACCTGTCACTCAATAACAACACGTTAGACAAGCTCACCTTTAATTCTGGTGGGAATATAGGTTCTTGTGACGGGTCATACAGTGGAGGTGTGACATCCTGACCAGACGTTTCCTAATTATTTGTTGAGGACACAAAGTTTAGCATTAATATAATTCTGTCATCATCATGGTGTATATAGTATGTGTATATAAAACATATAGTCGTCATGGCTGATGTAGTATGTGTATATATATCGTCCAAATAAATAGTAGATTTGTACCAATTACTTTGAGAGTTGCAACAGATTAAAGTTTAGAACTCTTACTTCGTAGGTGCGATGTCTAAGGATAAAATCCAGTCGTTGTATTGGGATTATTTTCCGATTGTAACGCCTCGCAGGTTGGTACAGCCTCAGTAGAGCACAAGAGAAACATTGAGAAGTGTACATACGACCAGCGTGATATTGAATACATTACACATCGTGTACCGTTGAGTTAAAGAGCGTCTGGCAGGTTGGTACAGTCTCAGTAGAGCACAAGAGAAACATTGAGAAGTGTACATACGACCAGCGTGATATTGAATACATTACACATCATGTACCGTTGAGTCAAAGACAAATACAAACCAAACACCGTGTTCCACAATATACCTCATGGTATTAAAACACGTTTTTGTTTCTATTTTGAGGCATAAATGCGCAAGATCGAAATGTGTGAAAATTATTTGTCTCTGCCAACGTCCTACCTTTCCAGCCTGCTACTTTTATCAGTTTTTCAAATTGTAAGGGTTACTTTTTCGTGCTCAATTAGAATATATTTTATACTGTTATATATTTATTTCATTGTTTATTGTTTATCTTCTTTTTTCTACTCCTAGTTTTTTACATTTATTTCGCTATTTGTTTTTAGTGACAGATTTTTATTGTAATGCTGTTAGGAATCAATGTGTTATGTGCCTTATAAGAAATAAATCTCTTCACCTTCTGTTGTATCCTTTGCTAGAAAAAGGCCTTTTGATCGAAACGTTGCTGTGTATTGTTATTGTTTTTGTATTTTGTAAAACTACAGTACTTTGTTTTTAAGGAGATTGTCTCCGAAAAAAAAAAATTTTATTAATTAAGTTAGAGCAATTATTTTATAACCGCGACACTGGGCAACAACCCGGTAGCAGTGTGACGACACTAGGCAACAACCCGATAGCAGTGTGGCAACACTGGGCAACAACCCGATAGCAGTGTGACGACAAAAGCAGAAAGAAGAAAAAGAATGATTTTATAATGGGCATGTTAAGCTATGAATGTAGATCTATTTTAATGTGTGTGTGGTTTGTTTTTTAAACCGTTGTGTGGTTGCCATGACAACAGCGGCCATCTTTAACAAAATATATGTTATTAGAATCCTAAAATTTACAAAATAAAAAACAAATATATTGTGAAATAAAGGGGTGATTCATAAACTGTAAGCATAATTACACCTACGATGCATTTATTTTTTGTAAAATCTCAAGAAATATATTTTATTTTTAAACTTATGCTTACCAATAAACCGCACAAAATGTGTTATCATTTCACATTGAAAATTAATTTTTAAAACACATTTTCACAAAAATATTATTTGAAATGAACATGTAGCTACAAAATGATATGTGGATATGACCTCAAATATCGTTTATCTAGCTTTAGTATTAGTTAAAACACAGGGATTTCCGACACACAAAAAATGGAAAAAAAGGATTTTGAGTAAACTCAATTTTAAACTTGGAATTTGAAAGAAAAAATGTTGGAATTGTGCGTTTCTTATTAATGTTGTAAAGCTAATATACAAACAAAACAATATAATTTGATGTGTAATCGATAGTAAAAATCTTGTACTTTATAGAACTAAACTATTTGAAAAATCGATATTTTTTATTAAAACTAAAATTTTCTAGAGAGTTAAACCCTTAACGTGTTTCGCCATTTCAACTAGAACATTAGACTTACATTTTATCGTACATGTTAAATAGAACAACTAGGAACTCAATATCATTTACACTTAGATCATGGATCTATGAAAGCAAACACAAGAAAAACAAACTGAACATTTCTTGAAGCGACTGAAGAACATCGAATCACCATGACACAAGAAATGTGAACTAAAAAATGTACTTACGGAATCATCATTTGTACTTTCAGCGCAGTGTCCATCTTTACTATTGTTCTTACAGCATAACTCGCCCATTTGGCATGAAGTCTGTGAAGATGAATATCAATAATGTTCAAAGAATATATGTACACATTAATATATAAGTGTACAAACAAACTGTACATATTTCCAAACTGATTACGTTGTACAAGACATTGGAGTGACCGGAAGACAACAGCACAACAGGTATATGAGTATATATCTCCAGCAGCTTCCTCCAGCTCTTCTTTACATTGTTGATTTCTGCCTCCAAAACTCGTCTCCATGTATTTCTCGGCATCCCCATCTTTCGCTGTCCGTGCGGGTTCCAGGAAAGGACCCTTCTTGTTATATCCACCTCAGGTTTTCGCAAAGTGTGTCCTATTCTGCGCCAGCGTCTTTTTTTAACATCTGTATTTACTGGAATCTGTGTTGTTCTCTCCATAAGCTCCTCACTTGTGACTCTATCATACCATCTCAGTCCCTCTATTCTGTGCAGACACCAGCTAATGAATATTTGCAATTTACGGGTTATTATTTTAGTCATTGTCTATGTTTCTGACACATACGGCAAAACTGCTTAAACATTTCAACGTTTAGATTTAACAAAATATCCAGTCTGTGACCTCTATTCCTCCTATCTATACTTTCAGTCTGTGACATCTATTCCTCCTAGCTACACTTTCAGTCTGTGACATCTATTCCTCCTGGTTATACTTTCAGTCTGTGACATCTATTCCTCCTAGCTTCACTTTCAGTCTGTGACATCTATTCCTCCCAGCTATACTTTCAGTCTGTGACATCTATTCCTCCCAGCTACACTTTCAGTCTGTGACATCTATTCCTCCTAGCTACACTTTCAGTCTGTGACATCTATTCCTCCCAGCTACACTTTCAGTCTGTGACATCTATTCCTCCTATCTATACTTTCAGTCTGTGACATCTATTCCTCCTAGCTACACTTTCAGTCTGTGACATCTATTCCTCCTGGTTATACTTTCAGTCTGTGACATCTATTCCTCCTAGCTTCACTTTCAGTCTGTGACATCTATTCCTCCCAGCTATACTTTCAGTCTGTGACATCTATTCCTCCCAGCTACACTTTCAGTCTGTGACATCTATTCCTCCTAGCTACACTTTCAGTCTGTGACATCTATTCCTCCCAGCTACACTTTCAGTCTGTGACATCTATTCCTCCTATCTATACTTTCAGTCTGTGACATCTATTCCTCCTAGCTACACTTTCAGTCTGTGACATCTATTCCTCCTAGCTAGACTTTCAGTCTGTGACAGCTATTCCTCCCAGCTACACTTTCAGTCTGTGACATCTACTTACTTTTATTACACTTCAGTGTGGTACCACTACTATCTTCTATTATACCGTCTGTTATACCTTCTATTATAGCTTCTGTTATACCTTCTGTTATACCTTCTGTGATACTTTATATTTTATCTTCTGTTGCACCTTGTGTTATACCGTCTGTTATACCTTCTATTATAGCTTCTGTTATATCTTCTGTTATACCTTCTGTGATACTTTATATTTTATCTTCTGTTGCACCTTGTGTTATACCGTCTGTTATACCTTCTATTATAGCTTCTTCTTCTTCGATCGTTCTAGGCCTGTTTTAATCATTCTCATTGTGATATATAAACAGCCACACATCAGAACGTGATGTACGTGCACCAGCCTTCAGCACCTATTTGAGCTCAGTTGCTTATCCTTCGGTGGGGTGTTCGTTTTCAGCCAGCTTTTGATTTACTAGGGTGAGCTTTCCTTAGGATTCGATCAGCTTTGCCGTATTTTTGGGCTTTGTGATCTACGCCGGAACAGTGAGTTACGCTGTTTATGCCCGTTCTGACTGAGAAATATTTCTCGGGGCTTGTGAGTTTATCCTCGACGGCGTCTTACTCGTATAAGACACCGTGTAAAGTATCGGCCTTCGCCAATGTTCAGACCCGAACTTCCTGTTTGATCCGTACATTGTCGGCCTTGCTTTACCGTACATTTTTGAGTTTGATCCGGGGAAGGAACATTCTCAGCCTCTTCTAGACGCGTATTGGTACGTGGCAATTTGCAATTAACCTCGAAAGCACTGGCATGGGGCCGAGTACAAATAATGTAGAGAGTCGTTTCAGTCGGCGCTATCAGCGTAACTGAGGATTTTGCGCTCGCCGCCATCACCCACCCCAGTTATTCCGGGGATGTTAGTTACGACTGTAATCGAACCTTGCCCGGTTGCCCCAAGGCTGGCAGTTCCGTTAGGCATCACCAACCTCAGTTCTTCCGGGGATGTAAATTTTTTAATCGCACTGTACCTTGCACGGTTTTCCCAGGGCGGTAGTTTCGTTATGCACTAAACGCAACTTGTTCTTTTGCGCTCGGCAAACCTTGCCCAGTACATGTATCTGCACCGGGCTACCAATGCGGGGTCAGCTGCAATCTTCTCTCGCACCAACACGAGGGTAGACTTTTATTCGTTACGGTCCTGTCTTATTTATTCTTGCCGACGGGCTGGCAATGTTTGCCCTCTCCTCAGGGCTTCGAGCTTCTCCCTACGTGGGCATACGTTTGGTCACTGCACCTCTCATCCATGTCTGAGACGTTTCGTTGCTGTTTCTTTGCGTTCAGGACTTGGGCAATATCTTTTTGGGACATCGGTCAGGAGATTTGTGCATTTTCTTTGTATGTATCGTTATCGTGTTTCCGTACTTGCACTGCTACCCCTACCAGTAGTTTTCTCTCCCCGATCCCTGCCCTCTTAGCCAGACCGGAACCATAGTCTGTTTCCAGGGTCACCGCGTGGAGGTTGGGGGCAGGGTCTTGGTTAGCGCGCCCTCTCGCTAACCCTGGCTCATGTTACCACCATGACCTCATGAGCCTTTTGACCCAGGATCGTGTCATCTACTGAACCTCGACTGATTTAATGAGCCATTCGCGGTTTCACGTGAGACAGTGTGAACTTAGACATGCATGGCTTAATCTTTGAGACAAGCATATGACTACTGGCAGGATCAACCAGATAGCTGTCGTGGACGAGACTGGACCGACAATGCTCGGGGTAGGAGACAGCGCTCTGTGCAGAGCGGATCCCGACGTTCTCGGCGAAAATGCGAAATTGAAGAGAAACGACCGAGCGCTCGCTTCCCACAGTTTTGCCGGCAAGACTTGCGCCTCGCCAAGCAAAGAACGACACCATGTTACTACATGCGGACCCACAAGCTCGTTGCGAGAGCCGGGCCTTTAACGAGACCACCGTCGAGCGTTTAAAATTTTAGACTGACTGCATCACACCGCGACCGAGAAACTCCGATATACGGACACACACACACCACCAATAAGACCGCGCGCGCGAGCGAGCGAGTCTTAATAGCAGACGCTACCTTGTCCCTTATTCGCTGGGAGCCTCGTTCGCGTGAAAAAAGCGAGGAGGCACGCGCAGCCGTTAGAGACTATGCACGCAATTGATTATCGACACTGGGGAACCGCGTTCACTGACTGGCTCGCCCGTCCGGTTATTTTCAAAACGGGGAGGCACAGTTTGCAGACGCACAACCCAGATCTATTATAGCTTCTATTATACCTTCTCTTATACCTTCTGTGATACTTTCCATTATACCTTCTATTGTACCTTCTATTATACCTTCTGTTATACCTACTATCATATCTTCTGTTATACCTTCTGTTATACCTTCTGTTTCTAACAGTACTTACCTTTGTGAATACGCTGAATCCCTCGAGTATCGGGCGATATCCTGTACAGCGACACAGGTTTCTATGAGATAAAAAGAGTTGGAGAAGTTGTAATATTTTCCAATTTGAGTTAAAGTAAGGAAAGAGAGAGAAAGAAATAGAAAGAGAGGGAGATTAAGATTAAGAGCAAGAAAGTATTCTCGCCACGGTTAACAAATTGTTACAAATATTTACTCTTGAGATGTTATATCTTTCAGAATCGTAATCAGTGAGTCAATGTCAATGTCTTGGTTCTTACTGTCTGTCAAGTCAGATGACTAAATCGAAGTTTCCACATAAAAATACACGGGGAGGAGAAGTGTGTCTATGCGATGATTTGGCTAAAGACTTTGCCTTGCGTATTAAAGGTCGTGGGTTTGAAACTGGACCGCGTGGTTTGGTTCTTACGTACATCTTCCTGAAGATCCCTAGACTAAATGACTAGACTAACATTGGTTATGTAAGACAAACAGGGGTAACAAAGAATTATGGTACTAAGATCGTGCCAGATGAGAATGGCTACCAAGATGAATATGTGATAGATAACTTGAACATAACAGTAACAGAGAGATAGATAACTTGAATATAATAGTAACAGAGAGATAGATAACTTGAACGTAACAGTAACAGAGAGATAGATAACTTGAACATAACAATAACAGAGACAGTATGTTTATAAATGTTTATATGCTTGATAAATGCCTTTTGGTCGAAACGTTGCTGTGTCTCGTATTTGCTGTTATATTTTGTACAACTACAGTACATTGTTGTTACGTGTTTCGCCAATGCTACATAGTTTTACTGCAGTCTTCTCTTATTGGTAATCTTAAGTGGTAGCATATCCCTTTCGGAACGTCGCATTCATCCCAGTCCTCCTGAAAAGCTCTATGTTTCCTGCAAGTTCTCCTGCCTTTTCCAGCGTCATGTTCAAGGTTTCTTTGATGTCCTGCTGCCATCTTCGTCTTGGTCGTCCCTTGCCGCATTTTCCAGGAAGCATGCACTGCATTACCTTTCTCTCCAGACCACTGTGGTGTTTGCAGATCTTGTAGGATGTCTTTGTTTTTCTCTTCTCTGTCCAGGATGTTCTAAGAACTTTTCAATAACACCTTGTTTCAAAAGAATCCATTTTGTTTTTTAATGTTTGTGTTATGGTCCAAGATTCGCATCAATATGTTGCCACAGGGAATATGTATGTTCTCAGAAGTCTTACTTTTGTTTCTCTACTTGTGTCGCGCCATAGTTTCTTCATGCTCACCAACTTCTGGAAATTCATGGCTAGTCTTCTTCTAACTTTTGTACAATCTCTATTGTTGCTCATTATAGAGCCAAGATATTTCAAATATGTGACGTTCTCAATGTTTTCATTATTGATGGTATTGATGTTACAAATAAGAATGAGAAAATAAATTGAAGTCTTTTTGGATATATAAAGAGACACACAGGGCGGGAGAAGACCTTGATGGAAGGAGGCATTCTGGCAAAGATGAGAAGAGGAAGACCACGGAAAAGATGGATTCAGGATGTAACTGATGATTTTAGCATGACGGCTACAAAAGCGGGACATCTGGTATACGAGAGAGTTAAATTCTTAATGACTGTTAGAGTGACAAAGTTCTGCTCAGGACAAACTGTTTGATGATGATGATGATTATGAGATCTTGTTCAAAACCCGACAATAGAAGTTGGAATACAAAGTAAATCATGGAGATCTTGTTCAAAACCCGACAATAGAAGTTGGAATACAAAGTAAATCATGGAGATCTTGTTCAAAACCCGACAATAGAAGTTGGAATACAAAGTAAATCATGTTTGAACAATTGTTACCATCAAATGTCTCTTGAATCTCTTTCTGTGTGGGTTGTGAGTTGTTCCTGAGAAGTGTGTACATTGACATAACAATTCCTGGCGTACAGAACCCACACTGTGAGCCGTGACTGGCGGCTATCTGGCGCTGAAATTAATCAACAAATAAATATATATATATATATATTCATGTGTACGTACGTACGTACGTGCGTCTGTGCGTATATGCGTTCGTGCGTATCTACGTCCGTGCGTCCGTGCATATGTGCGACCGTGTGTATGTGCGACCGTGCGTATGTGCGTCCGTGCGTATGTGCGATTGTGCGTATGTGCAATCGTGCATATTTGCGACCGTGCGTATGTGCGACCGTGCGTATGTGCGACCGTACGTATGTGCGACCGTGCGTATGGTAGAACAATGGAAATCATAAGAACAGAAAGATTCAAGTACGTTGACCGAGTTTGGAACCCAGGTAACACACAGACAACCAAATACTCTAAACCTTCTCTTCGCATTATATGCCCGTCGAAGTTAATTGTCCGTTTATTATTCTTTTGATAAGGTTTCTTTGTGTGCAGGCCTGATTTAAAACCTCATTTGCTTTCTTCACTGTCCACGGAATTTTCAGCATTCTTCTGTAAAACCACATTTCTGTGGCTTCCAATGATCTTATTCATTGTTTGTTCATTGTCCACGATTTGCTGCCACATTTTGCTGTCTATTTTTACCGTTATTAAAACTCCAAAGGAACAAATTTGCTTCAAAATTGCTGGCAACGGAGTTCTAGCCAAGTATGCTTGGACTGTAATCAAGTTCACTGTTGCTAAGCTACAGACGCTGACACAACAAAACTAACAGAAATAAAAACAGTGTGACCAAACAAATAACTTATGACATAAGTCACTGATATAAGCTGAGCTGACCAACCTGAACTGGGTGTAGCTTAGAGCGGACACTACCAATGCCTTCCACAGTGGTCACTGACAGTCCATGAAAGTTACACAGTGGAGCCAGACATGCATTGACCGGAATGTGGATAAAATTTTGTCAAGGCCATTTATTCTACAGTTGTGTTGTTGGTGACTTTGACAAAAGTTATGATGATGTTTGTGCTTGTTGGTGACTTTGACAAAAGTTGATGATGATGTTTGTGTTGTTGGTGACTTTGACAAAAGTTAATGATGATGTTTGTGTTGTTGGTGACTTTGACAAAAGTTGATGATGATGTTTGTGTTGTTGGTGACTTTGACAAAAGTTGATGATGATGTTTGTGTTGTTGGTGACTCTGACAAAAGTTGATGATGATGTTTGTGTTGTTGGTGACTTTGACAAAAGTTAATGATGATGTTTGTATGTTGGTGACTTGACAAAAGTTGATGATGATGTTTGTGTTGTTGGTGGCTTTGACAAAAGTTAATGATGATGTTTGTGTTGTTGGTGACTTGACAAAAGTTATGATGATGTTTGTGTTGTTGGTGACTTGACAAAAGTTAATGATGATGTTTGTGTTGTTGGTGACTTTGACAAAAGTTGATGATGATGTTTGTGTTGTTGGTGACTTTGACAAAAGTTGATGATGATGTTTGTGTTGTTGGTGACTTTGACAAAAGTTGATGATGATGTTTGTGTTGTTGGTGACTTTGACAAAAGTTGATGATGTGTTTGATGACATAGTTGTGTGACTTGAAAAATGTATGTTTGTGAAGTTATTACCGTGTGTGCCTAACTTGCAAACGTACGATGATGTTTGTGCTAGTTGTACATCGACAAAAGTTGATAGTGGTCGATATGGAGCGACTCGAGAAAAAGTTGATGATGATGATATAATGTGTTGTGGATGTTGAAAAATAATGATGACGTTTGTGTTGTTGGTGGCTCTGACAAAAGTTAATGATGATGTTTGTGTTGTTGGTGGCTTTGACAAAAGTTGATGATGATGTTTGTGTTGTTGGTGACTTTGACAAAAGTTGATGATGATGTTTGTGTTGTTGGTGGCTTTGACAAAAGTTGATGATGATGTTTGTGCTGTTGGTGACTTTGACAAAAGTTGATGATGATGTTTGTGTTGTTGGTGGCTTTGACAAAAGTTGATGATGATGTTTGTGCTGTTGGTGACTTTGACAAAAGTTAATGATGATGTTTGTGCTGTTGGTGACTTTGACAAAAGTTGATGATGTTGTTGATGACACGTAGTTTATGATGTTTGTGATGTTGATGAAAAAACTGTAATGTTTGTGAAGTTAATTAGCCGTGTGATGCCATAACTGGCACAACGTACAGTCGCTCTTAGGCTCAGATTACATACAAATCACACAAAATGGTTAACAAGTGGTCGATATGGAGCGCTCGAAGAAAAAGAATGTGATGTTAATGACAAAACTATAATGATGTTTGGGATGTTGATAACAATAATGATGACGGTAATTACGACAGTGATAATAATGCTTAGAATAATGATGATAATGAAGGTAATGCTGTTGGTGAGGACAGTAATAGTGACTGTAATGATGAGGATAATGAAGGTAATTTTAGTAATGAGATGACACTGATATGGTGGTGCTAGATGTGGTGGCTGTGGTTGTGATTATGATGGTAACCTTGGTCGCCTTGTATTCCAGAAACCATCTTCTGCTTCTTATTCTTTCTTGTCTGTTCACGCTGCTACCGCTAGTTGTTGCCCAGTGTCGCGGTTTTCCGTTTTTGTCTTGCGCTGTGCTGGTGGCTTGTGTGATTGTTATCTTTGCTCTTTCACAGGATTCTGCTACGCCATCTATAGTCTGTCCATTAATTCGTGAGCACGTTTGAAATTGATTTTCTCGAAAACTACCTGTTGGATCTCAGTGATTTTTGCATGCAGCCTTAGAATATCCATGACGCTAAAATAAAGCTAACCAGTAGTCCATAGATGCTACGGATTTTGCACATCGGCAATTCCTTTGATCTTTTATGACAATTGCAAATACGGGGCTCAAATTTTAGATTTTACAGTATCCCTAGAATTTGTCCATGTCAATTCTATTCATAGGTGTATCTCCATATTAACTTGATAGGTCAAGTAATTAAGTGTGTTGCCCTTTATGTGCAATCGTGAACTTGGATACAATATGCAACAGTTAGTCCTCCCCTTTGGTCACCATTAGACCCCAGGGTGTCTTAACTTCACCACAAATTGTATGATGGTAGACGCATTTGGATATGGAAATGTATACGTTGCTATTTCTCAGTCTGTAATCAAAATATGATTTGTATCATCCCGAATCTGAGATTCCATGAGGTTGATAATTGTTACTGGCTGGACAAATTGTAATCCATCTCGGTGCCAGTACTGGTCTTCCTCTCGGAGCACATGTTCAACACACTTCTTCCAGAACTGCATGTCTATCATTGAGAAGGACTCACGTGTCAGAACTTCAACATCACACATTTTAAACGTCCTGTTCTGTTCGGCAACCTGCCCTTTTACTTTAGCCCAGACAAGCTCTATCGGATTGAGGTGAGCATGATATGGAGGTAGTCGCAAAGACGTGTGGCCGTATTCCGCAATGATTTTGTCAATATGAAACACCTTTGTCTTATTTGTCATCCTCACCAGGTGCAACAACTCGGGTTTCAAATATGTATCATCGAAGCTGACATTTTCCTTAGCAAGCCAAGTCCTAATTTGATCTTTTGTATTTGATGCAGTTGGTACTTTGTTTTCCGCTGATACTGCGTTGTGATAGGATGCATTATCCATTACCAAGCATGATGGTCTGTTTAGAATTGGAAGTAGATCTTTCTCCATCCAGTGCCTGAAAATATGTCCATTCATTTCTGTGTGGTAGTCCCTACCGTCGGTACTTTTTGATTGGAAAATAAGTCCAGCGTCATGGACAAGACCTTCTTCACTACTTCCTGCATGTGTTAGTATAATACGCTGGCCTTTGCTGCTTGGTATTTTTCTTTCTGTTCACCGTCTACTGATTGCCATTCTTTAGCATTGGTGTGGTGAGCATTGACCCAGGATTCGTCCAAATATACAATATCATAGCCTTGCCTCCGCCGCTCACGGATCCGCCTCAGGTATTTACTTCGGGCAGCAATTAAATGTGGCTTTTCACAAATAATATTCCTGCCGCCTATACTTTTTCTGAAGGTGAAACCGGCGGCTCTTACAATTTTTCATAGAGTACTTTTAGAAAAGTCTATGCTGCAATCTGATTGCAGTTTTAATTTCAGTTTCCTGAGAGTAACAAGTTGATTTGTCGCAAACATTTTCAAGAGCTCCGTCTTATGACATCTATGTCAAAGTCGTCAATTGTTCTTTTCCTTCCTTGCTTGACATTAGTGCACTTTGTGTCCTGTTTAATCCATCGGGAAAAGGATTCTTTATTCAGACCAAGCGCCAGTTGCGCTCGTTTCTCAGGGTAATGAATATCGCAATATAGATGACCTCTCTTAGATTCCCTACGGAAGTGTTGGTATAGTAAAACTGTAACCTTCTGCATTGTTATAAATGTGCACTTCAGACTCATTATGAATGTGATATCAATGTCAGTTTTGATAAGCCAACAAATATGATACAATAGCTTCATACAAATAGCGAGATACGCCTATAACTATACAACGGTATCCCAATTATAACGTCATATGCTTTCCGCTTCAAAGTCGACTGGGTTAGGTGCACGGGATTTCGTGAAATTGTTGTATACTCACGATATTTCTATGTTACCATAATGTTTTTTTAGAACAACGCGTCTGTGTACCGTAGATCTGTTACTATTGTGTACAATCCGGTGAGGTTGATTTTAATATAACCTGAAGAAATATTTCAAACTACATCAAATTTTCTTGGAAAAAATATTTCTCTAGCGTCATGGATATTCTAAGGCTGCTTGCAAAAATCACTGAGATCCAACAGGTAGTTTTCGAGAAAATCAATTTCAAACGTGCTCACGAATTAATGGACAGACTATAACCATCTTTTCCGTGGTCTTCCTCTTGCCTTCTTTCCCGATGTTTTGCCAGAAACCATGCCTTCCATTATTGCTCTCTATTTCTTTAAACCGCTGTAACATTATATGTCATCATTATTCTTACAACGTCTTGTTCTCATTTTCAGAGAGAACGCTAGAAGATTTTACAGAACAGAGAAATCAAAACCACTTGCACAACTCTGCCACGAGTTCATCATGAGTGCTATCGCCACGCATGTGCAAGTCATCGGTTTTATGTTCTCCTTAACAGAGCAAACATTGACTTTACCGAGGGGTCGAGCATCTGATGTTTCAATCCGAAACTCCACTGCGTTTAACCCTTTTGCTCTTATGTGCCGATATTCTTCTACTTCTTTCGATCGTTCTAGGCTAGTTTTTATCATTCTTATTGTGATGTATAAACTGCCAAACATCAGAACGTAATGTACGTGCACCAACCTTCAGCACCTATTTGAGCACAGTTGCTTATCCTTCGGTGGGGTGTTCGATTTCAGAGCTATTGTGTGCGGTTCGCTCTCCTCTAGCCTTTGACTGTCCTCAGCCGTAACCCACAAGGCAGTGGGTTGCTATTTTCTTTCAGGGCAGCGATCCTTAGACGACCTGCCCTCCCGGGCTTATGAACGCCATCTGCCCAGCAAAACCGATCGTTTTAATGAACACCTTGGTTTGCCGCCTGCTCAGGTTTGTTTGCGGTTTGCTCCGCTAGGCTCTGATTGTCCCCAATCAACTACAAGGCAGCAGTAGTTCCCTGCGAGCGGAAACGCGCACTGGCTTTACCTCTGCTGGGCTTTCCAGTTGTTCTGTACATTTGGGTGGGACTCAAACCCTGCCTACCGCTGCCGCGCTTGCCGCTGCCGCGCTTGCAATGGTTTTGCCATGTGCCGATAAAACGGCTCCCAGTATTTTTTAATAGAACACAAAGTCTTTATACTGATTAATTCAGCATGTACTTCATTATAAATGTCTCTGGATGTAAACAAAAAAATGTACGGAATGTAAAGGTTAACCATTCGGTCACCAGGTCTAACATTTCTTCTTCATCTTCACCTTTCAACTCCCAACGGAGCACAGGTCTTCAACAAACTTCTTCCACTTTTCCTCTCTCCTGCTATCCTTTCCAATTCTTTCCATGTTTTACCTATCCTTTTCATATCAGTCTCCAGCTCTCTTCTCCATGTATGTCTAGGCCTTCCCCTACTCCTCTTTCCCTGCAGGTTCCAGAACAGTGCCTGTCTCCGTCGGTCTTCTCAGTATGTGTCCTATCCATCGCCAGCGTCTCTTCCTTAGCTCTTTCTCCACTGGTATCTGCTTAGTTCTTTCTCTGAGTTCCTAATTAGTATCCTGTCTTACCATCGAAAAGACTACGGGTCATTTTATGTTTTTATAATGTCTATATTGTCCCCCCTTCATTATCCACTTTTGTCTAAGAATTTCCATTTCTTCTTTAATTCTCATGTTTTATTCCATGAATAATATAGACATATGTTGATACAGGAAACATTCATGTCCTCACAAGTGTTACTTATGTTTCCTTACTTGAGTTATGATATAGGTTAGTCATACTAAATCAAGTGCCTGCTGGTGTAGACGATCCTAGCTCTGCACAACCCTCTCTCCCTTGTGCAGTTAATCAGTTCTGACATTGATCTCTTGTTGAACTACGATGTCCGACCATCCAACATCTTGTCCCTCTGTCTTCTATTATCTCTACTTTCTTGTTATATTGTTGTTACCGTTGTTTATCAAATATTCCAAACCTCATATTAGCATTAAGTGTCCGTAAAACATTGGTGGCGTCTGTGGCCTAGGGGTTAGTGACTCGGTCTATTAACCCCGACGTTCTGAGTTCGAATCACACTGCGGACAGTTTGGTTGCAAATTGTTTGCATGGATTTTAACAAAAGGACGATGGCACCACCCGTTCAGAAAGCAATGGCAAAAACGTAATAATGCCTAGAAAAATCACAAACAGCGTTAAAAGCTGGGGTTGATTCGCAAAGTCCTGTAAAGGATATGCAATTAACTTTTAAAACATTGATTGTCCTATTCTTATTCATTTGATCATGTTTCTTTTGTGTGCAACATTTCTGTATAAATTCATCATTTTTTTTATTTTATTTTGTCATTGTCCATGAGATTTTTAGTACTTTTCTGTAAACTTATCTGTGACTTTCAGAAATGTTATTGATTGTCTGTTCATTGTCCATGATTCACTGCCATACAGAAGTATTGGTTCAATATAGCACTAGAGTATTCTTTTCCGAAATAAGGAAAGACTGCAGTAAAATTATGTAGCAATAGCTGTTTTGAAACAAAGTGGTGTAGTTTTACAAAGTAGAAAAACAATATACAACAACGTTTCAACCAAAAGGCCTTTATCAAGCAAAGGATACAAAAGAGGCGATGACAGTTTTCCAGTGTCGTTGGTAGTGAATTCACAGTCTAGTGTCTATTCCCAGGTGGAAGATAGAGTTGGCTGTCCACTCTTACCGTTAAGCGTAGAGATTTTAATATTCCCATAGTATGGTTTTCATTTTCATAAATGTTGCTTTTGCTTGAGGTATTCTACGTCTCATCTCTGTTGTACATCTTCCATCTGATGTTCTAAATGCTCTCAGATCTACTCTCATCTCTGTTGTACATCTTCCATCTGATGTCTAAATGCTCTCAGATCTACTCTCATCTCTGTTGTACATCTTCCATCTGATGTCTAAATGCTCTCAGATCTACGTCTCATCTCTGTTGTACATCTTCCATCTGACGTTCTAAGTGCTCTCAGATATTTAATTCCATGAACTTCTACCATTGTTGTGTTATTTATTTAGATATTGCATTTAGATGTTTCTTAGAAATAACTATTAACTAAATTAATCACCATCATTAAGTAGTATGTCCCTTGTAGAACGTCGCTTCATCACTTCCTGCCTGAAAAACTCTCTCAATCAAGCTCTCCTGCCTCTTCTAATGTCATGTTCAAGGTTTCGTTGATGTTCTGCTGCAAACTTCGTCTTGGTCTTCCTCCTGTCTCTATCCCTCAGGAAACATGCCTTCCCTTACTTCTCTGTCCAAACCACCGTGTCGTTTAACGCGTCTGAAATTCTTATTTTCCGGGACATGATGTTGTTAATGATCCAATGATCCACAATATTGAAGTCTTGTTGTAAATAATACATCATCATCACCATCATGTAACGTGTCCCTTCTGGGACTTGGCTTACGTGACAGCAGTCTTGAAAAACACTCTGTTCTGTGCAAGTTGACCTGCGTCAGCAGCAGCCATTCTCAGATCGTCAATGACATCTTGCACCCATCATCTTCTAGGTCTTCCTCTCATTCTTCTTCCAGGACCTATTCCCTCCAAAATGATCTTCTCTAGGCACTCATATCGTTTGATGTGTTTGAAATATTTAATTGTCCTTGTTTTGTATGTTCTTTAATAGCCAACTCTCTTTAATATCAAGATGTAGCAGAACAGAAGCGTTTGTTCTTTGTTCATGATATTCTAGTGCATGATATAAAATAAATATCATTAGTCAAATGTAAAGGATACTCAATGAGGTCAACGTCCGGATCATATCTTGACACCATGACTGTACATGCACCACATCCTCCTTCACCACAACCCATTTTGCTACCAGTAAGTCGAACTACAAGCGGTCAAGGATATTACTTGGCAGTATAGTAGAAGTCAATGACAGTATTTGGCAGTATAGAGAAGTCAATGATATTACTTGGCAGTATAGTAGAAGTCTATGACATTATTTGGCAGTATAGTAGAAGTTAATGACATTATTTGGCCATATAGAAGAAGAACCAAAAAGAGAAGAGAGGAAGGCGAAAGAGATATACGAATCAACATCAAGTCGGTAATCTCAGATGTGTATAGAAATAGGCAGGTAATCGGACAGTGAAATAAAAAACTATGCAGGTTACCATGCAAATAAGCAGGTATTCTACTAGGTAATCAACTAGGTAAGTATAGATCTGTGTAAGTAATCCATCTATCTATCTATTCTCTAATCTTGTTTTGCCTTTCTGCGTCAGGTCGAAAAAAGACACCTCTAGCGACCCTCCCTTTGCGCTTTGTACAAGGTGGAATTTAGTGCCTTGGAAATTCCGTTCACCAATCGTTTACGTGGTCGTCCTCTGGGTCTGTTGTCGTCGTATTTTGTTGCTAGTGTTCTTTGTGTGAGACTGTCTTGTGATAGCCTTGACATGTGTCCGTACCATATCGGCAAGGGTCCCATTCTTCCGATTTCATTGTTTCTGATCATATCGCTTCTTGTTACAATTAGAATTCGTGGTAAACACTTCATCTCTGTCATTTGGATTCTTCTTGTCTTATGTGTTGTCAGTATAAACTGTGGTGAACCGTGCTCTCTTGGTGCCTATCGTTACGTGCTTGTTTTTCAGTATTGAATACATGAAATTGAACACAAGACCTAAGTTTTATCTTCCGTCTCCTATAGAACTAGGACCTCGATCTTACCTACATTGAGATCAGGGATCTCTGGAAAAATATCTAGATGGCTCATCGAGGGAGCAAACCTCATACCTTTGGCACGAGAGACGAGCGAGCACCTAACCTCTACGCCACAGATGAGGAAGAATATCTATAGAAGAACACAAACAAGAATTTCAACAACAATATGAACAGTCTGTGTGTGAAAAAAATGATACGCTTTCTTCTGAGAAATTCCAGTAATGTCCACTCAGGGTCAGGATTCTTGACCTCCACCTGTGAGATATTCATAGAATAGACAAATTATTAATATCTTGTCATTCTTACGGCAGATACAGACATGAATATAGTGAGATTTGATGCACGATATCTTTATCAGTTAGTTATCAGTTGTATGAGGAATATCATCATAGCATTTCTGATAAGTCCACAGTTGCTCCAATCTACCTCAACAAATCCAGCAGCGTCCAAGGGCTAAACACGCAAGGTATCATTTATATGAGGACTATCATCATAGCACTCGGAGCATGTTCATAGGTGCTCCGATCTCCGCCTCAGCAAATCCAGCAGCGTTCAAGGGCTCAACACGCCAGTTCAATGTTGATTAATCAATCTCTTTGCATATTTGGTATGTCGTTCTTTTCGGGCTGTACCAATCTTGACACCAATCTCTCTCAATCTGGTCAGCGAGAGGAATTCACAGTCCCGAAACTCCTCTGTTTGGAAAGACTCTCTCAATGCGTTTAGAATTTCATTTTGATCCATTGCAGCTCCCTCTGATATCGTAGTCATGCCAGCCAATCTATCAGCTTGTTCATTACCCCTGACTCCTGCATGCTTAGGAACAAAAATGAAGGTGATTTCTTTCATCCCTGTCTGTACCAGTACCTCCACCCAGTTTTGTCTCACCATTCCTGTAGTTTGACAATTGAGGTACAGATGGTTACAGAGGCTCATTCCCATCACCAGATTTTTGTGGTCCCTTGTGCACATTCCCGTCAGCAGATTTGGGCCCCATGTGGGCCCCCTGTGTACAGTCCTCGTCAGCAGATTATACGTGGTCACCTGTGCACATCTCCCGTCAGCAGATGGTCTGTGGTCATGTCAAGCGCCACTCTAAACTAAACATACAAATGAAACGTAGATAGAAACTGATAATATACCTTTTTCCCGTTGACGAACAGAACAAGTGTACTAGCACCGTCTGCTGTTGTTGGTATCCCCATATCTTGTCTGCTGCCGTCAAAGACCAGCTATAGGTTTCACTGACTTTGTCTCTGTACTGTCCACGTTAGCTATAGGTTTCACTGACTTTGTCTCTGTACTGTCCCCGTTAGCTATAGGTTTCACTGACTTTGTCTCTGTACTGTCCACGTTAGCTATAGGTTTCACTGACTTTGTCTCTGTACTGTCCACGTTAGCTATAGGTTTCACTGACTTTGTCTCTGTACTGTCCCCGTTAGCTATAGGTTTCACTGACTTTGTCTCTGTACTGTCTACGTTAGCTATAGGTTTCACTGACTTTGTCTCTGTACTGTCCCCGTTAGCTATAGGTTTCACTGACTTTGTCTCTGTACTGTCCCCGTTAGCTATAGGCTTCACTGACTTTGTCTCTGTACTGTCCCCGTTAGCTATAGGCTTCACTGACTTTGTCTCTGTACTGTCCCCGTTAGCTATAGGTTTCACTGACTTTGTCTCTGTACTGTCCACGTTAGCTATAGGTTTCACTGACTTTGTCTCTGTACTGTCCACGTTAGCTATAGGTTTCACTGGCTTTGTCTCTGTACTGTCCACGTTAGCTATAGGTTTCACTGACTTTGTCTCTGTGCTGTCTACGTTAGCTATAGGTTTCACTGACTTTGTCTGTACTGTCACGTTAGTATAGGTTTCACTAACTTGTCTCTGTACTGTCCACGTTAGCTATAGGTTCACTAACTGTGTCTCTGTACTGCCCACGTTAGCTATAGGTTTCACTGACTTTGTCTCGTACTGTCACGTTAGCTATAGGTTTCACTGACTTTGTCTCTGTACTGTCCACGTTAGCTATAGGTTTCACTGACTTTGTCTCTGTACTGTCCACGTTAGCTATAGGCTTCACTGACTTTTGTCTCTGTACTGTCCACGTTAGCTATAGGTTTCACTGACTGTGTCTCGGTACTGTCCACGTTAGCTATAGGAGTTGAAATGAGAAAAAACACAATCAGTATTTGTATATCGAGTAATGTGAAAGTATTTGATATTAACTACAGAAAACACCCGTGTGTTGCTCGCCAAGGAGCAAAGAATAGCAACACTGCGACCTACAAGGCATGTCGTAAGAGGCGACTGAGTTAGGGGTCTATGGAAGCTACCCTAGTAAATAAATAGCGTCGCAGAAATCGAATGTGCTGGTCTACTTGTTCACAAATAAAAAACACACTATGCGTGAATTCACTACCAATGATACTGCAGAAACAAGTACTCCAGTGATGTATTGATTCAATACTTCTGTATGGCAGCGAATCATGGACAATGAACAAACAATGAATACGATCATTAGAATCCACAGTGATGTGGTTTTATGAGGAATACTGAAATTCCATGGACAGCGAAGAAAACAAATGAGGTTTTAAATCCGGTCTGCACACAAAGAAACCTTATCAAAAGAATAAGAATCCGGCAATCAAGGTTCTTCGAGCATATAATGCGAAGACAAGGTTTAGAACATATGGTGACTACAGGTAAAATTCAGGGAAGGAGAGATCGTGGAAGACAGAGGGAGAAGATGTTGGATGGCCTGACATCATGGTTCGACACAAGATCGACGTCAGAACTGATTACCTGCACCAAGCAGAGCGAGTTGTGGAGAGACATGATCGCCTACGCCGGCAGGTATGGCACTTGATTGATTGAAAATACTTCAATATAGACACCATGTGAACAATGAGAATCCCTAGCGCAAGATCGCCAAATGTAGCGTTGTAACAACAGAAGGGGAACTTCCATAGCTAAGAATCGTCGTGCCGTTGTAAAAGTAAAAAAGTAAAGGAACCCTTTCATACCTCGTGGTATATAGGTCAATACAGTGTTAGGCCTGTATTTTCATTGACCGTCGGCACACGATGGGTGATGTGGTCAGCATCACGCCGGCCGCCTTTACTTTCCCAGAGCATGTCTGGTACCCAGTTGAGGCTGGGTCGACCTGAGAGCCGTCGTGGTGTCGTTCCGTTCAGGCAAAGAGAATACCCGATGCGTCAAAATACAGAATACATAACACCCACATATCTAACCTTGATCATGTATACCCCACATGTGGTATTACTAAACTTCGACGAGTAACCATCTTACGCAGGAAGATCTCATCGGTGTGCACGAAATACATATCACAAGCTAGGTCCCTGATATCATTTTGACGATGGTGAAAACATATATAGAATTATTGTTTTAATCTTCGAGAGTTTTGCCGAGCGGCTTTACAACCTCAACAAAAATTGTTAAAGAAGTGTATACACAATTGGTTAACCTTTAATTAGATACCAAGTGTGTCGTGAAATTTTTTTATTTTTTTTTCGATCCAGAAGCACTTGAGCTTTTCAGTTCTTCGGCTCGGTGCCATGGACATCGTAACCCTTCGGTTCGGTGCCACGAACACCGTAAATCTGGGGAATCTGTGGCTTTTTTGCCATCCCGCGGAATTGAACCCGCACACACAGAGGGATAGTCAACCGTAGTCCAACGCGCTACGAACACGCTGGGCAGACGGGCGTCGGGAAATTTAAGAATCACATTTTTTCGGTATTCCCTGCTGATACTGATACCTTAACGGTCTTCAAGTGTCAAGAGTTCTTTTACGTGCTCAATTTGAACACATGATCTACATTTTATCGTCCGTCTCCGATAGGACTTGAAGCTTGATCTTACTACATTGAGACCAAGGCTATCTAGAAACATATCCTTATCACTTCACGCTGATCACTTCACGCTGAGAACAAACCAAATACAATTGTAGCAAGAGGTCAGGACATTACGGCGGCCGAGTAGTTACCGGGGCCCAAATTTGGGGTGTAAAGAGTAGAACCACTGTTACCTGTCACGCATGTCGTAAGAGCCGACTAAGGAGGTTTGGTTGAAATCGGTAGCACGTGTCCTAAACGTGTAGAAGTCTATGTGTTTTGGGTTTTGGGGTTTTTTTCGATCCAGAAGCACTTGAGCAGAAAGCTCTTCGGCTCGGTGTCATGGACATCGTAACCCTTCGGTTCGGTGCCACGAACACTCTGGGAAACCTGTGGCTTTTCTGCCAGTCCGTGGAGTTGAAGCCGCACTCACAGAGGACTTGTCACCTGTAGTCCAACGTGCTATGAACACGCTGGGCATGCGGGCAAGTCTATGTGTTTAGGGGCCTACAAACCAATGTGCAACGTAAACACGTTCTTGGCAAAGATCAAACATATCACAAAGAGTGATTAAAATTGGTCGTAAATAACGAACACAAAGGAAGGAAGGAGTACATTATGTCAATGCCACCTCGATCCCCACATACACAGCCACATAGATCCACACATACACAGTCACATAGAGACAGACAGATAACGATTACCGTTATGTGCAACATGTCACGTAATGCAACTTAAGAATGTTAAGGTCACAGCAAACTAGAAGTACGACGGTTCTCAAAGTATTATTCCCTGACATCAATAGGCAGTAAAATTACTAATAATAATGATCGTCGATTATATCATTTGCTTTTGAATATAAGTTTGTTTTTCATTTGTCAGCTATTAATTCAAGCTATGACTCCTCTGACTGATTTTAGCGTAAATGCTTGCTTTTCTTTCGCTATTATTCCTCACCATTAAGCGTTTCCTTATTCTGCCTTCAGAAATACCCGTAATTTAGACTACAGGTAAGTGGCCGCAGACACAACAAAATAAAGTGACAAGGATGCACCAGAGTCAGTGAGCTGACACTGACCAAGATCATACTGCAACTTCACGTGGCAGCCTTGAAAACTTACCACAACAATGTTATTGGTTATTGAACTGACGTCACTGCACTCCAGGCAGACCCATAGGTGCTCAAACTTCTCCAAACAGATATTGAAGAGTATGCATACTGATGGTTCCCGTGGCTCGCTGGTTAAACACACTCCTCACTCTGCCCCTCAGTCATCCAGTTCTACTTGTACAACGGATACTTGTACAAACTGTCTAAATCGCTGGATCGATTCAACATCTAATTAGTGTCCCATCCAACAGATAGTTGCAGAGAGACTGAGAAACCCCTTATCCCGTATATATCAGTATATATCCCATCCCTTAAATCAGTATATGTGAGATGGTGTCCCTAGTCCTATTGGAGATGGACGTTAATACGTATGACACGTGTTCAAGTTGAACACGAAAATGAACCATCACCAGTTCAAAATCGAGAATAGAAGGCTGGAAAGTCGCTACCTGAGCAAAGTTCATTAGAAAGATTCAATATTAAAGTTCTTACAAAATATTTTCACTATCTTTTAAATTACATCGGCGATCTTCGCCGCTACTACGGAGCTCATGCACTTCCACTGAGATCTTCCTGTGTAAGAAGAGGTCGGAGCATAGATAGTTACTCACCGAAATGTAATGACGACGATCATATCGATCAATCAATCAATGGTATGGGTTCCCAACAGGTTTCATCCAGAGCCAACTATAAACTTATGGGCCTGCGGACTCAAGTAAGAATTATGGAAATCAGAAAAACTACAGTTGGCTGTGCTTCATCACAATGAAAACTATTTCAATTATTTAATAGATGCCCTGGGGTGGGAAGGAAGGGGTAAGTTAAGCAGTGATATGATCAGTTTGTTTCCTGGTGCTAACTCTTCATTATTACCCACCAGTCATTTCTACGTCCCTCAGACACGATTAGAACAACCATATCAGAAGCTCTTTAATGTTCCTCCATGTTTGAAAAACAAAATGGTTTAAAACTGAAGCCTCTAATCCAGCGTTTCCAAAGTGGACAGTACCTCCCCCATGGCGCTGAAGCGTTCTGGGGGCGATGGTGTCAGTAGAATTGGGGTGGGGGTGGGGAGGAGGGGTGTTCAGGCAGTAGGGTCGGTGGCTCTTAAAGATTAAATTAATAATAAATATTTTAAAATAAATTATTTTCGGGATTTTGTGATTGAATAATCATTTAAAAATTGAATTATGCATTTAAATTCATCTTATGCCCGTCTTACACGATCTATTTTTTTATCAATTTTCTATTTCATGCTTATAATCATTTGGAAATTAACAATGTATAACAGAAATATATATTAATTTTTATGTCAAGAGAAAATAGAGCATGTATGTATGTGTGTGTGTGTGTGGGGGCGGGACGTTACAACTGTTATAATGTGGAGGGCGTTACAAGTTTATGTTCTGCAAAGTGGGCGGTGCCAAAACGCTGCTCTAACCCTTCGCTTTTCTGTGCCGATGTAATGGCTCAGGGTAAATGTTAAAGTTAACGCAAAGCCAGTATACTGACTCAAATAAAGAAACTAAAGGCGGGGGATTGACTTTATTGCACCAGGTATCCCTATATGGCTCCGCTCCTGTCGGCAGCAATAGCACGACATCTACCGAGAGTATTGCACAAAGCACGAAGTCTACGGACAACAATCTTTGAGTTCTCATGACAAAATTGCACACGCGACACGGTTCGGATTCGAACACAAAACCTTCAGAACGACAGGCAAACCTCTTAACCACTTGGCCATAGAGACAGCTTAACCACTTGGCCATAGAGACAGCTTAACCACTTGGCCATAGAGACAGCTTAAACACTTGGCCATAGAGACAGCTTAACCACTTGGCCATAGAGACAGCTTAACCACTTGGCCATAGAGACAGCTAACACTTGGCCATAGGACAGCTTAACCACTTGGCCATAGAGACAGCTTAACCACTTGGCCATAGAGACAGCTTAACCACTTGGCCATAGAGACAGCTTAACCACTTGGCCATAGAGACAGCTTAACCACTTGGCCATAGAGACAGCTTAACCACTTGGCCATAGAGACAGTTTAACCACTTGGCCATAGAGACAGCTTAACCACTTGACCATAGAGACAGCTTAACCACTTGGCCATAGAGACAGCTTAACCACTTGGCCATAGAGACAGCTTAACCACTTGGCCATAGAGACAGCTTAACCACTTGGCCATAGAGACAGCTTAACCACTTGGCCATAGAGACAGCTTAACCACTTGGCCATAGAGACAGCTTAACCACTTGGCCATAGAGACAGCTTAACCACTTGGCCATAGAGACAGCTTAACCACTTGGCCATAGAGACAGTTTAACCACTTGGCCATAGAGACAGCTTAACCACTTGGCCATAGAGACAGCTTAACCACTTGACCATAGAGACAGCTTAATCACTTGGCCATAGAGACAGTTTAACACTTGGCCATAGAGACAGCTTAACCACTTGGCCATAGAGACAGCTTAACCACTTGGCCATAGAGACAGCTTAACCACTTGGCCATAGAGACAGCTTAACCACTTGGCCATAGAGATAGCTTAACCACTTGGCCATAGAGACAGCTTAACCACTTGGCCATAGAGACAGCTTAACCACTTGGCCATAGAGACAGCTTAACCACTTGGCCATAGAGACAGCTTAACCACTTGGCCATAGAGACAGCTTAACCACTTGGCCATAGAGACAGCTTAACCACTTGGCCATAGAGACAGCTTAACCACTTGGCCATAGAGACAGCTTAACCACTTGGCCATAGAGACAGCTTAACCACTTGGCCATAGAGACAGCTTAACCACTTGGCCATAGAGACAGCTTAACCACTTGGCCATAGAGACAGCTTAACCACTTGGCCATAGAGACAGCTTAACCACTTGGCCATAGAGACAGCTTAACCACTTGGCCATAGAGATAGCTTAACCACTTGGCCATAGAGACAGCTTAACCACTTGGCCATAGAGACAGCTTAACCACTTGGCCATAGAGACAGCTTAACCACTTGGCCATAGAGACAGTTTAACCACTTGGCCATAGAGACAGCTTAACCACTTCGCGCAACAGGAGACAGCTTAACCACTTGCCATAGAGACAGCTTAACCACTTGGCCATAGAGACAGCTTAACCACTTGGCCATAGAGACAGTTTAACCACTTGGCCATAGAGACAGCTTAACCACTTGACCATAGAGACAGCTTAACCACTTGGCCATAGAGACAGCTTAACCACTTGGCCATAGAGACAGCTTAACCACTTGGCCATAGAGACAGCTTAACCACTTGGCCTAGACACAACCATGCATAAGACAGCTAACACTTGCCATAACATAACACTGCAATGAGACATGCCAAACTTTGCTATATTATGTTAACATTAGCCAATGAGAAGTTTACATCGTTGGCATCAGGTTACCCATATGACTCGGTCCATCTCCCAGAAATGGCATGTCGCCTACCCAGAGTATTGCACAAAGCACGAACTCCGTATCAATAATTCTATTCTAGGAATCGCCGTGAAAAAATGCACTCGTGAATAGAACGACGCTTTCCCGGATTGGAAACCACGACCTTCGGAAACTCAAGGCTACGGCTTAGCCACAACGACACACATAGCACAACGACACACATAGCACAACGACACCATAGCACAACGCACACATAGCACAATGACACACATAGCACAACGACACACATAGCACAACGACACACATAGCACAACGACACACATAGCACAACGACACACATAGCACAACGACACACATAGCACAACGACACACATAGCACAACGACACACATAGCACAACGACACCCATAGCACAACGACACACATAGCACAACGACACCCATAGCACAACGACACACATAGCACAATGACACACATAGCACAACGACACACATAGCACAACGACACACATAGCACAACGACACACATAGCACAACGACACACATAGCACAACGACACACATAGCACAACGCACACATAGCACAACGACACACATAGCACAACGACACACATAGCACAACGACACACATAGCACAACGACACACATAGCACAACGACACACATAGCACAACGACACACATAGCACAACGACACACATAGCAAAACGACACACATAGCACAACGACACACATAGCACAACGACACCCATAGCACGCGACACACAGCACAACGACCATAGCACAACGACACATATAGCACAACGACACATATAGCACAACGACACACATAGCACAACGACACCCATAGATTTATGCTTCTAAAGAGACACAACGACACCCATAGATTTATGCTTCTACAGAGCCACAACGACACCCATAGATTTATGCTTCTAAAGAGACACAACGACACACATAGATTTATGTTTCTAAAGAGACACAACGACACACATAGATTTATGCTTCTAAAGAGACACAACGACACCCATAGATTTATGCTTCTAAAGAGACACAACGACACACATAGATTTATGTTTCTAAAGAGACACAACGACACCCATAGATTTATGCTTCTACAGAGACTAAAGTATGATCAATCATCACCTTTAGAACTGGATTAACTGTCTCCTCCAACATCAATTAAAGTAACCACCACAGAAAGAACAATCCAAGAACACTTATAATTATTCCAAAGAACTGGATTAACTGTTTCCTCAAACATCAGTGAAAGTAGCGAGCACAGAAAGACAATACAATAACACTTATAATTACCCACAAAGAACTGCAATCAAATCAGCAACTATGATGTAAGGATAAACAATTCAAAGAACTGGTCGACTTTCCAGTCGCACAACAATCAAATCAGCAAGCCACTTAAAGAACTGAAAAAACTGCTTGTCTATATAGACCAGCGGCTCTCAAACTGTGAGGCTCGCCTCCTCCGGGATACGTGAAGTAGTAGCAGGGGAGGATTGAAACGTTTTTATAATTTAGTGGATTTTAGGTTTTATAGCTGCCATGGTCCGAAATGACATTCTTAACGCATTGAGAGTCTTTCCGAACGGAGGACTTTCAGAGTGTGAATAGCAGTCGCTGATCAGATTGAGAGAGATGGGTGTCGATATTGGTGCAGCCCGAAAAGAATGGCAAATATGCTAAGTGATTGATTAATCAACATCGAACTAGCGTGTTGGGCCCCTGGACACTGGTAGATTTGTTGAGGCGGAGATCAGAGCATCATATTCCGGAGTGATATGATGATAGTTCTCATATAAATGATAACTAACTTGTTTTTCCAGCAGTTTAATTACGTGATTTTCATTAAAACTAACTTCAACATTTCTTTTGATTCAGTTTCAGTTTAGAATATCTTCATTGCACTCCGGACATGTCTATAGGTGCTACGATCTCCTTCGCAATATCTCCAACAGCGTCCAGCGACTGACCGTACCAGTTCGATTTTGACTGATGAACCTACTCATATACCTGTCGTACTATTTTTTTCTTGCCACACCAATCTTCAATCCCAGCTCCCGCAATCTAGTAGTTGATGTGGAATGGTTTAGATGAAAATCTTCTCTGCAGCCACACTCTATGAGGGCGTTCAAGATGTCAGCTCTGACCATTGGCTGGCCCTCTGATATAGCGGAAGAGCCAGCCAGCCTGTCTGCTCTCTCATTGCTAACGACACCCATGTGCCTTGGAACGAAAAGTGTAATTCTGTAAATTGTTGACGCTTGATTCAGTCTATTGCCTGCGCACCGAACCAGCTTCCACCTTTCGGATCATACTCAATGAGTCACTCAGAATGCACGCATGAGTGTAGTTTTGTGACTCCAGCCAGAGTAGTACATTAATCACCGCCAGTACCTCCATTGTCATGCTGCTTGTTGTCATACTAAATGCACAAACTTTCTTTCAGTAATAACCAAGAATATCATTGACTTTGAAAGTTGACATTTTTCACAAATTTCTTGTCAAAATGTTTTTTTATATTTATTTTTTTGATTTCCAATATTAGAGATTGGGGCAACATGAAGGCTGATTTCGCAGTTAAGCAGCTGATAAAGATAATGCAAGGGATGATGATGTTGTTGTATATACTGATGGGTCGGTTCAACATGGTGAGAAATCCGGCTGGGGTTTCTTGGCTTATGCGTTTGGTAGGGTTGTTGCAGAGCGAAGTGGGGCATACAGGACAACTACTTCTAGTATGAGGATGGAGGTTGAGGCCGTTACTGCTGCCCTCCATTGGATTTCTGGGACTTCATTTACTGGGGCAGTTGTTGTCTCTGACTCTCAGTCGATGCTTCACAAGATCCAGAAGGGCATGTTTCGGTATGAGTGGATGTCATCTATAGAAGTTTCTAACCTCCAGCGGCTTACGTGGATATACTGTCCTGGGCATGTGGGTGTTTACGGTAATGAGAGAGCGGACAGGCTTGCATCAACAGCATCGATTGTTGGGGAGTTGAAGATGGATAAGGGGATATTCTTCGGTCTCTTCGCGACTCTCTATTGGATGAGGACACTAAAATTGATGTTGAATCGATCAAGCGATTTAAACAGTTTGGAGTTACCCGTTGTTCAAGTCGAACTGGATGCCTGAGAGGCAGAGTGAGAGGTGTGTTTAATCAATGAGCCACAGGAACCATCAGTATATTCTCTTCGATATCTGTTGGGGAGACTGAGCACCTATGGGTCTGCCCGGAGTGCAATGACGTCAGTTTAGTAACCAATAACCAATAACCAATTTCCAATATTATTATCTTAAAGTGATAGTACTCTTAGTGAGAAACATTTTTTTTTTCATTTGCTCTTTCGAAATTCTTGCCTCATTTTCAAAGGTGGATGTAGGGGGCCCGCTGAAAATAGTTTGAGAACTATTGGCATAGGCCAAATGTTATTTTAAGGTCACAGCAAAACTGATACACTTGTGATGTAGAAAATGCAAGGCAGGAAGGTACGAACGTTGACCCAATTTTTTAAATAATAAACTCTCTGAGAAGAAAACACACGAACATGGATATACAGATACACTGAATATAAAATAAGATATACAATACTACATATATACACATAGACACAACGTCAATCCTATCAAGAACAGAGGAACAGCTACATCACCACATTAACAGACTACAGTTAACATGTAATGAATACAATATCAAAATAAACATCGGAAAAACCGAAGTAATGACATTCGCTAGAGAGGAAAATACTACCAATATCTCATCGACAAACATCCATTAAAACAAGTCAAAGAATTGACGTACCTGGACATTTTCTGCAAACTGAAATAATAACTAACAAATCAACATAGATGCAACAAAACAATTCAAATCATAGGACTTCTTCTTCTTCTTCTTCCAACGTTTTCAGACATCGATTGTTTAGTTTATTAGTTTGTTTGTTTAGTTTAGTCGTCGGATCATCATCACTGTACGTCGACCAATTATCCATAAGTGCTCCTGTCTCCCTCAGCAACTCCTCAGCTGTGATGACTAACGACACCGGTTCTTATACATCGTTGTATACTTTTAAAGTAGGTAGTGGTCAATCGAGCCATGTACATCTCCATATAGCTTGTCTTGGACTGACATCGATTGTAAACATTTAAAGTAGGTAGTGGTCAATCGGAGCCATGTACATCTCCATATAGCTTGTCTTGGACTGACATTGATTTGTATACATTTAAAGTAGGTAGTGGTTAATCGGAGCCCATGTACATCTCCATATAGCTTGTCTTGGACTGACATTGATTTGTATACTTTTAAAGTAGGTAGTGGTTAATCGGCCATGTCATCTCATATAGCTTGTCTTGACTGACATTGATTTGTATACATTTAAAGTAGGTAGTGGTCAATCAGCCATGTACATCTCCATATAGCTTGTCTTGACTGACATTGATTTGTATACATTTAAAGTAGGTAGTGGTCAATCGGAGCCCATGTACATCTCCATATAGCTTGTCTTGGACTGACATTGATTTGTATACATTTAAAGTAGTATGGTTAATCGAGCCCATGTACATCTCCATATAGCTTGTCTTGGACTGACATTGATTTGTATACATTTAAAGTAGGTAGTGGTTAATCGGAGCCCATGTACATCTCCATATAGCTTGTCTTGGACTGACATTGATTTGTATACATTTAAAGTAGGTAGTGGTTAATCGGAGCCCATGTACATCTCATTAACTTGTCTTGGACTGACATTGATTTGTATACATTTAAAGTAGGTAGTGGTTAATCGGAGCCCATGTACATCTCCATATAGCTTGTCTTGGACTGACATTGGTTTGTATACATTTAAAGTAGGTAGTGGTTAATCGAGCCCATGTACATCTCCATATAGCTTGTCTGACTGACATTGATTGTATACATTTAAAGTAGGTAGTGGTTAATCGGAGCCCATGTACATCTCCATATAGCTTGTCTTGGACTGACATTGATTTGTATACTTTTAAAGTAGGTAGTGGTCAATCGGAGCCCATGTACATCTCCATATAGCTTGTCTTGGACTGATATAGGGGATGGCCATGTATATTCTCTCTGTTCACTGTATATTGGACATTCTTGCAGTATGTGTGTGTCTGTCATCTTGCTGGTGCCATATGTGCATATATTATATTGGCCTATTGTGTACTTGTTAAACAGATGGTACATCATAAGACAAATGATACCAACTGTGAAATGCAAACATGTCACCATGAACACAAAAAGAGCATTGGTCAATACAACCTCTCTCCCAACATTGCTATCACTGCCAAACTTGGACGCTGACATCAAATGATAGAAGAAAATTAGTCACTACAGAGATGAAGTGTCTACGCAGAATGCTGGAAGTATCAAGAAAAGATCGGTTGAGAAATGAAGACATCAGGAAAAAAGTAGGTACAACATCAGTACTGAACTTCATCAAGAAACAACAAATTAAATGGTTCTGTCACATAAGCAGATTACCAACAGACAGTGTACCTCAAAGAGGAATGCTACTCCGATACAGTGGACACCAAAGGAAAGGCTGTCCCCGCAAAAAGTGAATATCAGAAATAGCAGAGGTGGAAAATAACCACTATTTATCAACACACAAAAACCCGTTCTATATAATAGAAAAATCACTTTTTATTCTGACGATGTGAGACATAACAAGATTAGAGAAAAGAAGAAAGTAAGAAGACACTGTTTTCTTCCTTAATAACACTTATACATAATGAGTTAAATATGTTATACATAATGAGTTAAATATGTTATACATAATGAGTTAAATATGTTATACATAATGAGTTAAATATGTTATACATAATGAGTTTAAAATGTTATACATAATGAGTTTAAAATGTTATATATAATGAGTTAAATATGTTATACATAATGAGTTAAATATGTTATACATAATGAGTTTAAAATGTTATATATAATGAGTTTAATATGTTATACATAATGAGTTTAAAATGTTATACATAATGAGTTAAAAATGTTATACATAATGAGTTTAAAATGTTATACATAATGAGTTAAAAATGTTATACATAATGAGTTAAAAATGTTATACATAATGAGTTTAAAATGTTATACATAATGAGTTAAAAATGTTATACATAATGAGTTTAAAACGTTATACATAATGAGTTTAAAATATTATACATAATGAGTTAAAAATGTTATACATAATGAGTTAAAAATGTTATACATAATGAGTTTAAAATGTTATACATAATGAGTTAAAAATGTTATACATAATGAGTTTAAAATGTTATACATAATGAGTTTAAAATGTTATACATAATGAGTTGACCATTGACACTAGAATTGCTTGTTTTATTTTCACAAACTATTGGACTAAAATGTGAACTAACTCATAATTTTAGTAGTTTATATCAGTTCTGCGACTTCTCTCTCTCTATATATACAGTATATACAGGGTGTTCAAGATAAAAGTAGCCCGTTTGACACATCAAAACTTGCCAATCGGGCTACTTTTATCTTAAACACCCTGTATAAATCTGTGCACTTAAACTTATCTTGAGTTGTCTGTACATATCAACTTATATTACTTGAGTTATCTCTCTTTGTATACAAAAACTTATGCTACTTGAGCTGTCTCTGTACTATGTGACCTTATGACCCCTTCGATGAGAGAATATTGTGTCCCCATTGACGAGTTCGTACCTGCAGAGAAGTTTGCAAATATATTATAATCTTTATTCTTGATTCCCAGACCATCAGTTTCCATTTTTCTCTTTCTCTCTCCCTGCTAGTTTTATCGTTGCCTACCCTAGCATTCAAGTCCCCTATAAGAATCAACATGTCGTGCATTAGTGTTTTGTCAAGTTGTCTTCAGTTGTGAATATCAACGGTCTTCCTCTTCTTCTTCTTCGCTGTTTATCGGGAATAACACATTACGATGTAAGCCTTCTGCAACTTAGTTCAGACCTGGTTTTGATAATATGGTCTCACACTGGTTCCTACCGGCTCTCAGGTCGACCCAGCCTCAATTGGGTTTCAGGAAAAGTATTGGAAAGTAAAAATCGGCCGGTGTGATGTTGACCACATCACCCATCGTGTGCCGATGGTCAACACAAAATACGTGTTTAACACCATATTTCCCTAAATACCACGTGGTATGAAAACAGTTCCTTTACTTACTTTACTACTCTGGTTCCCATTCGATCAGACTTTTAGTCGCTCGTTTCTCTCTCGAGATCCCGGCCTAGACTCATGAACCAACTTTTATCATGAATTTGACCGTCTTTTTAAGGGAATCCGTTCCTCCTTACAGCTTCTCGTGAAGCTCTGTGTTTTGAAGCCAGGTTTCTTTTCTTATGCCTGCTATTAGTTGACAATCTTGCAGAACGTGTTCGGCCGTCATGTCCGCCTTTTGCAGGGGCACAGGCTAGTTGTGCCAATTTTAAATTTGTGAAACATGTGGGCGCGGAGCTTGTTGTGGCCGGTACGGAGGCGAAGTATGGCAACTTGTTCACTACGAGACAGACCATATTATCCGTCGTTGTTGTTGTGGTGAGGATGATCTGTGGTCCATTTGTCTCTATAGTGCCAGCCGATGGTGGTTCTGGCTTCATCATAACTGATCTCGAGATCGCTCGTTTGAGCAGCAGCTGGGCCACACAAGCTTCATGGTGATCATCTTTGTTTTCTTTGCACGAGTATAATTCTTCCGTCTGAAGTATTGATTCACCAAACATATTCCATCTTGTTTCACATAATCCCGGAACTGCATCTCTTTCATCACGTGTGCCCATCTCCCTGTCTCTCACAGTGTCCTCACATTGCACATCCCTATAAAGTTGAGTTTCTTCTGCGAAATCACCTTGGGAGCCTCTATTTTTGTTATCTGCGGTCCTATTATGTATTGCCGGGGCTCTCACGGGGAGCAAAGAATAGTAGCACTGCGACCTACAAGACATGTCGTAATATTCGACTGTGGTAGGGGCCTAGGAAGCTACCTAGTAAATAAAAGCGTCGCAGAAATCTGATGTGCTGGCCTACTTGTTGGTGCATAACTAGCACAACGTTAACTCGGTCTTAGGCTCGGATCACATACAAATCACAAAGAGTGGTTAACAAGTGGTCGATATTGAGAGTTCAAAGAAGAGAGAAGAAGTTATCTGCAGTCGTAGAAAGGTTGTCATCGCTTTAGCTTCATTGCGAACTAAGGAAAACTTAGTATACAACAGAAGAAGGTGTTTTATGTGAGAAGCTACTATAGTAACCACTAGCTTGCTTGGCGCATATTTATACGTCACTATAGAGGTTAATGATGTGAATTGAGTTATTGCTTTGGTTTGTGATGAGGCCTGTTGGAAAATGGATACTGCTAGAACGGTTTGCCAGGTGGATTGACGTACTGTGAGAACTAATAAACAGTTTTCAGTTTATTATATACAAACATCTCTTTGATTGATGGAGTGATTGAGTGATTGATTGATTGATAGGACCATTATCAGTGCACTTCGGTGAGTAACCATATGTGCTCCAATCTCTTTCTTTACACAGGAAAATCTCAGCTACAGTGCACGAGCTCAGTAGCACCGGCGAGTGTTCCTATGTAATTTTGAAGATGGTGAATATATTTTTGTAGGAATTTTATTTTTAATCTTTCCTAATGATTTTATCCCTGGCAGTGACTTTAATCTTTCCTAATGATTTTATCCCTGGCAGTGACTTTAATCTTTCCTAATGATTTTATCCCTGGCAGTGACTTTAATCTTTCCTAATGATTTTATCCCTGGCAGTGACTTTAATCTTTTCTAATGATTTTATCCCTGGCAGTAGCTTTAATCTTTCCTAATGATTTTATCCTGCAGTGGCTTTAATCTTTCCTAATGATTTTATCCCTGGCAGTGACTTTAATCTTTCCTAATGATTTTATCCCTGGCAGTGACTTTAATCTTTCCTAATGATTTTATCCCTGGCAGTAACTTTAATCTTTCCTAATGATTTTATCACTGGCAGTGACTTTAATCTTTTCTAATGATTTTATCCCTGGCAGTAACTTTAATCTTTCCTAATGATTTTATCCCTGGCAGTGACTTTAATCTTTCCTAATGATTTTATCCCTGGCAGTAACTTTAATCTTTCCTAATGATTTTATCACTGGCAGTGACTTTAATCTTTTCTAATGATTTTATCCCTGGCAGTAACTTTAATCTTTCCTAATGATTTTATCCCTGGCAGTGACTTTAATCTTTCCTAATGATTTTATCCCTGGCAGTAGCTTTAATCTTTCCTAATGATTTTATCCTGCAGTGACTTTAATCTTTCCTAATGATTTTATCCCTGGCAGTGACTTTAATCTTTCCTAATGATTTTATCCCTGGCAGTGGCTTTAATCTTTCCTAATGATTTTATCCTGGCAGTGACTTTAATCTTTCTAATGATTTTATCCTGGCAGTAGCTTTAAAGTGTGCTCTTCTCGATTTTGAACGGCTAAGGGTTCATTTACGCTCTCAAATTGAACACGGGACCTAAGTTTTATCGTCCGTCTCCGATAGACTAGAAACTCGATCTCAAATTTAAAAATACACTGAGAGCTGGGATCTCTGAAAATATCCAAATGGCTCCACTAGGAGCAAGCCTGGTACCTTTGGCACGAGAGACAAGCACATAACCTCCATGCCACAGAGACGCCATCTCTTCAATTACCACATTATTCTCTGAGTGGTTATTGGTTCATTATTATTATTATTATTACATCTTTCTGCTTCAATTACCACATTATTCTCTGAGTGGTTATTGGTTCATTATCATTATTATTATCATTATTATTATCATTATTATTATTATTATTATTACATCTTTCTGCTTCAATTACCACAATATTCTCTGAGTGGTTATTGGTTCATTATTATTATTATTATCATTATTATTATCATTATTATTATTATTATTATTATTACATCTTTCTGCTCTAATTGGATCATCATCAAATAGCTTGTCCTGAGCAGAACTTATCACACTAACAATCCTTCGGAATTTCTCTCTCTCTCTCTCTCTCTCTCTCTCTCTCTCCAGGTCAGATGTCCCGAAACGATCACACTTGAAGGATCTCTCTCTCTCTCTCTCTCTCTCTCAGGTCAGATGTCCCGAAACGATCACACTTGAAGGATCTCTCTCTCTCTCTCTCTCTCTCTCTCTCAGGTCAGATGTCCCGAAACGATCACACTTGAAGGATCTCTCTCTCTCTCTTCTTCTCCTCTCTTGTCTCTCTCTCTCAGTCAGATGTCCCGAAACGATCACACTTGAAGGATCTCTCTCTCTCTCTCTCTCTCTCTCATGTCAGATGTCCGCAACGATCACACTTGAAGGATCTCTCTCTCTCTCTCTCTCTCTCTCAGTAGATGTCCCGAACGATCACACTTGAAGGATCTCTCGATCGATCTTCTCTCTCTCAAGTAAGATGTCCCGCAACGATCACACTTGAAGGATCTCTCTCTCTCTCTCATGTCAGATGTCCCGCAATGATCACACTTGAATGATCTCTCTCTCTCTCTCTCTCTCTCTCTCAAGTAAGATGTCCCGCAACAATCAAAGTTGAAGGATCTAAGCGTCAACTACCTCTGAAGTCGGCGAGGCTGTCCCCATGGTTGAGGGACGCCTGTAAAAGGGTAATTTAGGCCTGACGCAAAAATCAGTCGGAAACGCAATACCTGTCGTCATGACTTTCGCTTGAATTAACAGCGGACATACGCGGAAGAAGAAAGAAGAAAAAGTCCCGCCACTGCAGCCGTCATGCTGAAATCATCAGTTGTATTCTGGATCCATCTTCTTCTGGGTCGTCCTCTTCGCTACAATGGAACATCATCATCATCAAATAGTTTGTCCTGAGCATAGCTTCTATAATTTTTCTGAGTGGAGACATCTATTAAGTCTAGATCGAACGAAAACCAAGAAACACTTCTTTCATGACTGCAACTTATTACAAAACCCACAATAAGAGATCTATACAAGGTTCTTGATCGTTGAAACGTTAATAAATCAGATCCCCCTCATGTTACAGCATAAAAATTAAGTATTAAACTGTTACCCTTTACAAGTTGTTATCTTGTAGTTTTCATTTATCACCTTACATGTACTTTTAATTGTATAGAGTTGTTTGTTGAGTTTCAGGGGCGTATATTTCGTGTGTGGGACAGATTAACCCTTTAGCTGCTAAGGACGTATATATACGTTTTTCCATTCACTTCTAAAGACGCATTAACACATCTGTAATTTTCTCTCTTCCGTGGGCTAAAGACGTGTTAACACGTTATACATTACTACTGTTACTACTATAGGCGTACATTCACGTTTGTGATCTAGAAACAAAGAGTAGCTATTTTTAGCTCAGCTTCCAGAAAGTATGTAGCAGCGAAAGGGTTAATGTACTGCGTTCTACACGGACTCAAGAGGGTTGTGTGTTCAATTTCACACTCAATGAAGAAACATGTAAAAACAAAGTACTGTAGTATTACAAAGTACAAAAATAATATGCAGCGACGCTTCAACCAAAAGGCCGTTATCGAGTAACAGATAGTGAGAGGTAAGCACCTTACCTCCACGCGAAGAGACCCTCAACCCTCCACCGTTATTTTATAAAAAGAGACTTAATTCACTTATCTTTCAAACAAGCAAATAGAACGATCTATAAACAAAGTCACTAAAGACGTTCAAGAATTATTGCCAGTGCCGCCCCTGCTTAAATTGTTCAATAGAAGGTGTGTATGAGAAATTGTGTATACATCACAGAACGTAAGTACTTATTTCTGATTTTCAAATCTCTTTCAAATTTCATTATCGATCGCAATGAAAACACATATCAATATCTGGTTCTCTTTCAATTCAATTATTGATTTAAAGGAATTGGACCGAGGTATGGATTCTGTTATATTAAAGGTTCTCAACCTTTTTACTGCAGGTGCCTCGCTCATTCTTTCAATTTTGATGTCTCAAAACCTATAGATCATCTTATAAGTAGCATAGGTTTACGGTACTCCACGCCTCGTCTTCGTCTTCTTGTTGCAATGATTCAGATGTGCAGCAGAATCATATAAGGGCACTTGCCCTTTCAATCCAACACTCCGCAGTATTTATGCTGTATATAACCTTGACGAGCAGAGCTTTCTGTGGATTTTCAACCCATCCAGGACATCAGACTGTCTTAGCAATAGAACCTGGGAAGGATCTCTATTCTAGCTAGTCTATATATTATATTTTGAACGTACTTCTTTCATTCTTCTATTCTAACTAATCTATATATTCTATTTCTAGATCACTTCAGATCTGATTTCTCACAAATCTATTCTCTTTCATGACATACCTGTCAGAAATAGATCTTTCTCTGTGCCTAATCGTGGGGTCTCTCTGGCTAAGTGGCCCTTTGCCTTGTGTCAAATGTCGTGGGTTCGAGTCCGGACCGCGCCATTATGTTCACTAATGCAGTTTTTTTTCCAGAGACCCCTAGGATTGTTGCTGGAGCTACGGAGTTCGTGCTTTGAGCAATACTCTCGGCAAGTGGCGTGCCCTTCTGAGAGGGACCGAGCCGTATGGGGTAAAACCCGGTGTAATGAAGTCAATCCTTCGGCTTTTAAAAGAGATCTTGAAAATTGACACTTTTTCTTAAAGGTCCCTTATTACAAAGAAAGTTGAGAACTGCCACTAAAAGTTCGTGCTTCTTGTAACTGGACAAATAGATAAAAGTACTAGCACTCGGCTTGAAAGTTAATACAAGTTAACTATTGGATACAACATATAGGTATGTGTGTATGTCTGTCTAGTGTGTATGTTGTAGTAGTCAGTTTAACGAATATCGCCGTAAAGTGAGTAAATAACAAACTGTTATGTTTATGTGTTTGTGTTTTCTTTATCTGTTAAGTTAACGAACATCAACGTATTTTGTTTATATTATCAGTTTTGAAATGTTTATTTGCTAGTTTGTTTGTTTGTTTGTTTTTGTCTAGGGTGTGTTTTAGTCTTAATTTTGTTTGAAGTCTCTGTGACATAGAAGTTAAGTGCTCCTCTCTCGTGACAAAGGTACCAGGTTCGCTCCCTCGAGGAGCCATCTGGATATTTTTCCAGAGATCTCTGATCTTAGTGTAGGGGAGATAGATTTCTTAGTCCTATCGGAGACGGACGATAAAAGTAGGTCCCGTGTTCAATTTGAGCACGTAAAAGAACCATTGGCAGTTCAAAATCGAGAAGAGCAGGCTGGAAAGCTGCTGCCCTGGCAAAATTCCTTAGAAAAGAATAAAAATAAAATTCATATAAAAATACGTTCATCATCTTCAAAATTACATCGGGGACCCTCGCCGGTGCTACAGAGTTCGTGCACCAGCTGAGATCTTCCTGTGTAAGAAAGAGATCGAAGCACGCATGGTTACTCACCGAAGTGCAATGATGATGGTCCTATTAATTAATCAACTAAAAGTGTACAGTTAGAGCAATTGTTATCGTCAAGCTAGATTTGAATAAATATATTCGATAACATTTAGTTACAGAGATCGATACAAAGAGACAACTAGAAAATGGATACAATGAGATATAGAGATTGATTGATTGATTGATTGCCTGATTGGTTGACTGATTGGTTGATTGATTGATTGATTGGTTGACTGATTGATTGATTGATTGATTGGTTGACTGATTGATTGATCGATTGAATGATTGATTGAATGATTGATTGATTGGGTGATTGTCTGATTGGTTGACTGATTGATTGATTGATTGACTGATTGACTGATTGATTGATTGATTGATTGATTAAACCAACATCAGTGCACTTGGGTGAGTAGCCATGTGTGCTCATATCGCTTTCTTACACAGGAAGATCTCAGCTGCAGAGCACGAACACTGTAGCACAATTACTTTGTTTGTGTAATTTTAAAGATAATGAATATATTTGGTAGGAATTTATTTTGCATCTATTCTAATGAATTGTGTCCAGGCAGCGGCTTTCCAGCCTACTCTTCTCGATTTTAAACTGCAAATATTTCTTTTACATGCTCAAATTGAACACGAGAATTACGTTTTATCGTCCGTCTCCGATAGGACTAGGAAACCGATCTTACCTACATTGAAATCAGGGAATGTATGGACAAATATTCCGATGTTTCCAAGAGGGAGCGACCGAGTACATTTGGCACTAGATGCGAACACTTAGCCTCTAAGCCACAGAGACTTAAGACAAACATAAATCGATACAATGAGACAGGTATTATTGGAGATTTTCAAACTTGGAATCATCACTTGTCTTGCAGATATTCAAATAGAGACTTAAGACAAACATAAATCGATACAATGAGACAGGTATTATTGCGAGATTTTCAAACTTGGAATCATCACTTGTCTTGCAGATATTCAAACAGAGACTTGAGACAAACATAAATCGATACAATGAGACAGGTGTTATTGGGAGATTTTCAAACTTGGAATCACCACTTGTCTTGCAGATATTCAAACAGAGACCTGAGACAAACATAAATCGATACAATGAGACAGGTGTTATTGGGAGATTTTCAAACTTGGAATCACCACTTGTCTTGCAGATATTCAAATAGAGACTTGAGACAAACATAAATCGATACAATGAGACAGGTGTTATTGGGAGATTTTCAAACTTGGAATCACCACTTGTCTTGCAGATATTCAAACAGAGACCTGAGACAAACATAAATCGATACAATGAGACAGGATATTGCAGATTTTCAAACTTGGAATCACCACTTGTCTTGCAGATATTCAAATAGAGACCTGAGACAAACATAAATCGATACAATGAGACAGGTGTTATTGGGAGATTTTCAAACTTGGAATCACCACTTGTCTTGCAGATATTCAAACAGAGACCTGAGACAAACATAAATCGATACAATGAGACAGGTGTTATTGGGAGATTTTCAAACGTGGAATCACCACTTGTCTTGCAGATATTCAAACAGAGACCTGAGACAAACATTCCAGAACTAGAGAACATCTTTCCAGAGAGGATACACATAACTAAAAACGGCCATGAACAATCCATATCAATAGATCTACACCAACTAACTTTCAAACTGGACAACTTTGACAACCTCACTGTAAACCCATCATCCAAACGAGGTATAGATTCACCGGACATTGCAATAAACAATCAACATCATGTGACACCAGATGAACTATTCGGACCTGTGTCACCAAGAAAAGATAATACGTAAGTGTGTTTGTGTGTCTGTGTGTTTGTTTGCTATGTATGGAATATCCTGTGCGTTTTGATCAGTAAAATAATTTTTAGCCTATTTTTTTAATGACTATTTTTACAATTCTTACTTCTTCTTTCTTTCAATTCTGGCTTCTTCTTTCTTTCTTCTTTTGTCGTCACACTGTTACCGGGTTATTGTCCAGTGTCGTCACACTGTTACCGGGTTGTTGTCCAGTGTCGTCATACTGTTACCGGGTTGTTGTCCAGTGTCGTCCCTTCTTTGTTACCGGGTTGTTGTCCAATGTCGTCACACTGTTCCCGGGTTGTTGCCCATGTCGTGGTTTTCTGTTTTTGTCTTGCGCTGCTCTAGTGGATTGTGTGATAGTTATATTTGCTCTTTGACAAGATTCCTCTGACCTAATTTTCTAATGTTCTCTTGTAGAAGACCTGTATACAGTGGGTTTTGTTGCATTCTTAGTAAGTAACCGAACCGCTTCAATCTTTGTTTCTCAATGTAATTCAAGCAAGTTCTGTCCCAACTTTCTTTCTTATGCTGATATTGGTGATTGCCTTTTCTAATGATGTTTGAGGCTTTTCGTAGTTATCGCATATCACATGCTATGTTTACGACTGTGCTTTGTTCATTGCCCATGTTTGGTTCAGGCAATATTGTATATGCCTGTCTGTGTTCAATCGTTCAGGCAACACAAAGTGGGTATGAAAATGCTGTTGATTGTCTGTTGTTTAGCTGCCAGTGAGATGTTTGTGTGCCTTAACAATAGGACTATATAGTTCGTTCCAAAATTCGTGATCATCTTTACCGACCGATATAAAATCAATCACTTGACAGAAATTCTTGATTTTTGCATTTTTATATAGGTAACAGTGACGACGTTCCAAGAGTATTTTTTGCCCACCTAAACTTTTAGTTCTGTAAGAATGTTATTATATGTTATTACTAAATTTATCACGATGTTGATATGGTATACTTGTCGAAATTTTACAGTACGATTGTCAAGTTTGTCTATAACTAAGCATTTCCGTGTTCCAAATGCAGTTTAGTGCAAGTCAAAATCGGGAATCCCGTGGAATTAATCAGTTCACAATGTTTCCTACCGACTGTCATTGGCGTATGTACACAACATTTACTTTCATTTATAGAAGTAGAAGGTATCATTTGTTCATTATGTCATCTTTCTTTTTATAATATGTAATAGGAATACCTTACGAACAGCCTTACGAACATGAATATCAACTTACAAAGTTCCTTAAAAAAGCACACACAAGATCACTACGTTTCACCCCAACACTTCTATAAAAAAGTAAATGGTGGAAGAGAAGAAGAAGAAGAATAGGAATACGTCTTTGCAATCATTCGCCACCATTTTGTGTATTAATGTAAATTCTAAACTTTGATTATCATTTTGTTGTGCTTATGCAAAATTATATAACAAAAAACGTTTTTGCATCAACTAAGCTACCTACCAATTAGCTAAACATGGATTCGTAACGTCGTGAGGTATATAAGACTGCATGCAAAAATTACTTGTATCCATCAGATAGATTTCGTACAAATTAAACCTTAGTGTGATCACGAATTTTGGAACACACTGTAGCTGATTGGTTACAGCATTTGCTTGTTGCACACTTCGCGTGCAGTCACCCAGTACAATATATGACTGTACCCATTACGAAATGAGTATATTTTAGTCAACGTAATTAACTCATAACTCGTTAAAGGAAGCTCGTAAAGGGTTGAAAATGATCGCGTTGACCTACACATTTCTGCAGAAATAAACTGTCCATATTTAAATATTCCAGAGTTTGGCGTCTTCAAATTTTATTTTCTGTCACATACAAACAGACAATCACTTTTATAATTAAGATAAAAACACTCTTTATGACGAGGTACGCACTTTCAACCTCAGAAATAATCGTATTTGGGTTATATTATGGTATTATCTCTTATTTTCTCTCTGCACCTCGTGAAGCATAAGGTCTCAGCAGTTATTCGCCACTTTTCCCGGTCTCTGGTTGTTTTCTTTATGACATTGTATATGTTCGTTGACATATGTGTCTATGCTTTCATAGACTGTGTCTATTCTGTAGTCCTCTCTTTCTTCTCGCTACTATCATTTCTTAATTATCTTCCTGCTTTGTCCATTCTGTGCGGGAGGAAGGGAGTGGGGTGGGGCTGTCTCTGTGGCGAAGTTGTTAAACCTTTGTCTTGCGTCTCGAATATCGTTGGTTCGAATCCGGACCGCGCCGTTCTGTTTGCAATTGCATTTTTTCCAGAGACTCTTAAGATCGTTGCTGGAGCTATGGAATGTGCAATACTCTACCACTGCAACCTAAGAGGCGATTGATGTTGGATCTACTGAAGCTACCCTAGTAAATAAAAGCGTCGCAGAAATCGGATGTGCTGGTCTACTTGTAGGCGCACAACTAACACAACGTACAATCGCTCTTAGGCTCAGTTCACATACACATCGCACAGAGTGGTTAACAAGTGTTCGATATGGAGCGTTGGAAGAAGAAGAAGAAGACCCTTTAGACGCTTCGACTAGAACTTATTGACTGTTGTTTCTGTCCTAATTATTATGTTTATGTTTACTCCCTTGTTTACTCCCCTGTTTACTCCCCTGTTTACTCTGTTTACTTCATATAGTTACTTTCATGATGTCGATGAACACCCCAGGAAGAAATACAGTACCCTGAGACAAAACATGGGTGAGGATATCAATGAGAGAGTTAGAACAACATGCAATCATATAATAATGAGTTTATTTGATTTTGAGTTCTTTCTGGATAGATCTATTTGTTCTCTTCTCTGTCTATGATATTCGGAGAACTCTTCTATAACGCTTATATTCTTCTTCTTCAGCGATTTCTGGTCATGCGCTTAGTTTACTGGGGACCACCAACTGGGCTGTCAGCTTCAGGTCTGTCAGGTTTCCCCAAATCGTAGTTTTTAGGTCGACTGAGTGTGGCCACATGTTGCTTCTCTGCTCACACAGGAGAGGACAGTAGTGTTTATATTCGATAGCATGCATGTTTTTACACTGCTTTATTAAATGTCCATGCTTCACACCCATATATTGCCACTGGGAATATGCATTCTCTTAGTATTCTGATCTTTGTTTTCCTATCAGTTTCATTCCATACTGTTTTAGTTGCTACCATACATAGCAAGTAATTTCTCTATACCGCTCTATCCTGACAAACTTGTTCAATCTCTTCTATTGTATTGAGTCCAATATTTCTCGCTTTTCTCAGAAAAGTTATTTTAGGATTTCCATACAGCGTCCTTTCTTTCTTGAATCATTTGTCTTCAGCTTCAATGCCTGCATTTCTTTTTCTTGCATTGTTTGATACTAAATTAATTGGTGTTTTTTTAAAGGTCAAGAAAATAAATGATTAAAATATTCGTGATGATGATGGTAATGATGATGGTGATGATGATAATGGTAATGATGATGATGGTAATGATGATGATGGTAAGGATGATGATGGTAATGATGATGATGGTGATGATGATGATGGTAATGATGATGATGGTGATGAAGATGATGGTAATGATGATGATGGTAATGATGATGATGGTGATGATGTTGATGATGATGATGATGGTAATGATGATGATGGTAATGATGATGATGGTGATGATGATTATATTGATTATATTGGTGATGACCACTATCATAATAATAAAAGTAACAAAATAATATTGTATTGTATATAATCTACATAGATATCCCTAAGGAAGATATGCCTGAGAACAGTACAAGAACTACACAGCCAGACCCAGAACACCACACTTTGGTTTCACCCACCAACAACTCAGAGACACAATTGAGTCCCTACTCCACTAAGTTGAAGCAAACATCTAGAAACAGCACCAACAACACGGACTTGAACAAACACAATACAACAGACAACAGTCCTAATCAATAACCCAAAATGAATCATGCCAGCACAAAACAACATCATCAACGAACTAGATAACTCACTCGAAGCCTTAACAGAAAGTGTGGACAGAAATAATATTAGCAGAGTCCGATCTAGACTTCAACTTCATCGAATTCGAACAACATCCTTCCTACAACCACACACATATTTTCGACGACAACCTCAACATCTCCAATTCGAAGCTGGATACCACTCTACTCCGCATCTTCTCAAGAAATTCCAACAACAATCAAGTAACGTCAAATTTGAATTACTCGCAAACAGATTTCATTGGTTTAGAACCGGTCATGTGGCGAGTTCATCCAATGACGTCTAAAATAAAGAAACACTAGATAAAGAGATGGATTTCTTAGCTATGCATGTCAAACCACATGAAATAGTTAGTTGTCTATACAAAGAAGGAATACTAACATCCATGGACTATAACCAAATTACAAGGTATGTATGTATATTTTATTTGTTTGTTTAGGATTCCTTTTAGGGCAGTGCGGTATATTTTCTTAGTATGATGCAAGTCTTCGAAATGCCGCTCCTTAAATTTTTCAATTATATTGATTTCGTTGATTATGCCACCCCTTACGGCGCCGCCTGAACGGTCACCTCTCTGTATCTAGCACGGGACGGCCTTGATTCATTTCTAGTCTTGCACTTCATTTCTTCTTCTTCTTCTTCTTTTCTCTAATCATGTCTTGCCAGACAGAGTCAAGATAAGAAGTCACTCTCTGTATCTAGACGACGGCCTTGATTCATTTCTAGTCTTCACTTCATTTCTTCTTCTTCTTCTTCTTTTCTCTAATCATGTCTTGCCAGACAGAGTCAAGATAAGAAGATATTTCTAGAACAGACTTTTGTGTGTGCTTCATTAAAGTGTTTTCGTTGCCTCTGTTAAACATTTTTTTCCGTATCAGGACTTTTGCTTTGTATCCACTGTATCGGAGTAACATTGCTCTTTGATGCCCATAGTAGGTTGAAAATTGTTTATCACCTCCTCTGTTATCTGTGAGGTCCAATCTTTTGCGTGTACGGTCATTTGTTTTGTATCAACTGTATCGGAGTAGCATTGATCTTTGACCGCACTATCTGTTGCTAATATGTGGCCGAATCATTTAATTTGTTGTTTCTTAATGAAGTTCAGTACTGATGTTATACCCACTTTTTCCCAGATGTCTTCATTTCCTAAACCGGTCTCTTATTGATACTCCCAGCATTTTGTGTAGACACTTCATCTCTGTCGTGAAATCAATCATTTTTTTCATTCTATTTGTGCATATTCAGTAATCTTCTTCTTTGCGTTCGTTCTTTACCACCAATTTTAATCACTCTTTGTGATATGTTTGATCTTTGCCAAGAACGTCTAAACGTTGCACATTGGTTTGGTAGGCCCCTAAACGCATAGACTTCTACACGTTTAGGACATGTGCATCAGAGTTCAGCCAAACATCCTTAGTCGCCTCTTACGACATGCATGAGAGGTAACAGTGGTTGTATTCTTCACACCCTAAATTTGGGCCCGGCAACCACTCAGGCGATATTCAGTAATGATTAAAACACTATTTTAAAACTATTTCTATATAGACGAAGAATGTAATTCATCGCATAGGATTTTCCCAATATGTCTCAGCTCCTATCTGCATAAATTGCACGCCACCTGCGAGAGTACTACACCAAGCATGAACTTAGCATCATCAGCAACAATCCTAACAATTGCAGGAGAAAATGCACCAGGGAACGGAACGACGTGATCTGGTTTCGAACACATGACCGTTCAGGATGCAGATCAAACGTCTTGACCCTTTCATCGTAGAGAACTCTGAATACTAACGTATAAACTCTAAAGGTTACATACTTGATTTGTTAAATATTCTACTTCAGCTGGTGCTCCGTCCTAGCCAAAGATTACTAGTCTATATATCAACATCTAAAGGATATAAGGCAGAAGGATTGACTTCATTGCACCGGGTTTTACCTCATATGGCTCAGTCCCCTCTCCACAGAGGTGGTACGCCACCTGTCGAGGTATTGCAAAAGCATGAACTCCATAGCTTCGGTAGCAATCCTTGGAGTCTCTAGAAAAAAATGCACTCGTAATCAGAAGGGGCGTTTCGCAATCGAACACACACCCTTCGGAACGCAAGAAAAAGGCTTAATCACTTAGCCAGAAGACACCCCCCCACAAGATATAGGATATCAAGATATTCAAAACAGATCTTCACTTTTCCTAGTCTCTGGTCGTTTTTTTATGCCTTCCCATGATAGTTCAGCCTCCTTCAGTTCCTCAAGAAGACTGTCTTTAAATCTGTCTTCCACACTGTGTGCAGGAAAGCAGACTTATCAAGCTTTCCTAATCATGATGTGTATGTCCTCATCTGTATCCATTTATTGATTGATCTTACTTTTAAGGTAGACAAATTCACCAACATCTTCTATAGCACTTTATTTTCTCAATCAGTTATCAGAGGACTTTCATCATAGCACTCAAGACACGTCCATAGGTGCTCCGAATCTCCTCAACAAATCCAGCAGAGTCCAGCGGCCCAACACGCCAGTTCGATGTTGATTAATCAATCTCTTTGCATATTTAGTATGTCGTTCTTTTCGAGCTGCAACAATATCGAGATCCATCTCTCTCAATCTGGTCAGCGAGTGAGATTCACAGACCTGAAACTCCTATGTACGGAAAGACTCTCTCAATGCGTGAAGAATGTCATTTCGGTCCATGACAGCTCCCTCTAATATTGTAGCCACGCCAGCCAATCTATCAGCTCATTCATTACCCTCGACTCATGCGTGTCCAGGGACAAAAACGAAGGTGATTTCTCTGATCGCAGTGTCTTGGCGTGCTGTTGCTTTGAAAAACTTTTTGATAAACCAGCAAAAATTAGCTAATAAAATTATAATTGTGATTTGATTTTGCAGGATTGAAAGTCAGGGAGACAAAGCAATGACTCGTCTACTGATAAGAACGTTACAACGGCGGGGATCCAAGGCTTACCTTGCTCTCATCAACGCACTACTGGCCTGCGATTATATGTTTGTCTGTGAGCGCCTATCCCAGTCAGAGAATAATCTTCACAATGGGCTTCTGACAGACAGAGCTGACAGTCAATGGATTAAAATGGAGGTTGGTTAATATATTTTATTTTAGTTTGATAAGTTACTTCGCCTTCTTCTTCTGCATTCTCACTAGATTTGGATTACGAACCGTTAATCTTCTGCATTCTCACTAGATTTGGATTACGAACCGCTAATCTTCTTCTTCTTCTTCAAACGCTCCATATCGACCACTTGTTAAACAAATCTTTGTGATTTGTATGTGATCCAAGCTTAAGAGCGATTTAAGTTGTGCCAGTTATGCGCCTAAAGGTATGCCAGCACATCCTATTTCTTATACGCTTTTATTTACTAGGATAGCTTCCCTATGCCCCTACCTCAGTCGCCTATTACGACATGCCTTGTAGATTGCATTGTTACTATTCTTTGCTTCCCTAGCGAGCCACGGCAACACACGGTTGGAATCTCTAATAAGGACCACCGTCTGCCTCAGTCTGTCAGTCAATCTATACCGTTTGTCTTTGACGATGGTGAATGTGGTCCATCTCTTTCTTCTGAGGTCTGCATACAGGGACAGTTTTGTAGGACATGCTCTGCCGTCATACTCACCAGACCGTAGGTTGTTGGCACATATCTCGAATTTACAGTGGGATGTGTATTTCAATTTGTATGTGAATTTGAAGTGTACAGATGGTGTCTCATTTTGTTGCAACCAGTCTGGAAGCGAAGTAGGACAGCCTGGTCCCTTCTGAACGGTAAGGTGAAATTCTTTGTTTAGTTTCATACAAAATTAAGCAGTTTGTTTCATACAAAATTAAGCAGTTTGTTGAGTTTCATACAAAATATAACAAGTAAAACAAATTAGCGTAAATTGGAAGAAAATTTTTTTCTCTTTAAATAGGACACAAATTTTCATGATATTTATGTCGAAATGCGCCCCACATTCTCATTTGTCAGTATGTTTTTGTAAGAGTCTCACCACTTCTATTTTTCAATATCTTCTGTAGGAAGATGTGATCTCTTTCTATTGTCTTTCCAGGTGGATGATGGAATTGGTTGTCCACGCTTGTCGTTAAGCGTCAGGGAGAGCTTTAATTTGCGTTCTAGGGTCAGATGAGTCACCCTTGTTGTGTTATATCCGTGTTTATGTAGTGTGATCTTGATATTGTCTATCCATCTTTTTCTTGGTCTTCCTTAGCTCTAGTACCCGATCTCTTTTATTGTATGCTGTTATTGGTGGTTGGTTGTATTTCATTCTTATCAAATGTCCAAACCACTGCATTTGTTGTCTTTCAATGTATTCGGTGCATGAAGTTATGCCCACTCTGCTTATGATGTCCTCATTTTGTAGTCTATCTTTCCTGGTGACTCCCAACTGCCTTCCTCAAGCATTTCATTTCACACGTGGTTTCATCTTTCTGTGATGTGTTACTGTCAGAAACCAAGTTTGACACTGGTAACATAGTGTTGGTAGAAAATACTTTTATCATTTGCCTTACACTTCCATCTTGATCTTTGTGTGTTGTAGTAATGGTGCTAGCTGGTAGGTCCCTGCATTTGCTTTTTGAAATCTTGTCTCTATTTCTCTATCGAGTTTTCCATCCTCTGTGAAAATGCTGCCAATATATTTAATTTAGATATGATCTACTCTCTCTCTCGCTCTCTGCCTTTTTAACTGGATTGGCATAGGCCTCAACCAACTCATGCCAAGTCTTCTATCTCTAGCTATCTCATGCAGCTCCACGCCTAGTACTAACCAGTACTAAAGTACTAACGCCCACATTGTCAATATGTTTATGTAGCAAGAAGTGCTAACCACGCCCATCTATCATTATGTTTCTGTAGAGAGATGTACTGACCACGCCTCGCAGAACACACTCGCCGTACAAGAGACTGACTCCAGGCTACGATAACTACGCATTTCTACATCCGACGTTGCTATCACCCAATCAGAGCTTCCCTTTCAATGAAACGTGGCCTCTATCAAATGCGGCTTTGCGAGATGAATCATCGCCATTCTACAACACAGCGCCATTCTACAACACAGCGCCATTCTACAACACAGCGCCAGGTAGCAATCGTATGTCTCCCCTGGATAACTTGGCTACTGACTTTCAAATAAAAGATCATCCTCGAGTAGAACAACATCTTAGTGAGCTGAATGAGAGCGTTCTGAAACTGCGACAGGACATCACGACTTTAAGAAATGGTAAGTTTTTTTGTTTACGTATTAATGTTATCATCTTTTTAAAGTTGAAACATGAATTGTGAAACGAAACTGGGTGGAGGTATTGGTACAGACAGGGACAAGTCCCACCTGCCCAGCGTGTTCGTAGCGCGTTGGACTACTGGTGACAAGCTCCATGTGAGTGCGGGTTCAATTCCGCGGACTGGCAGAAAAGCCACATGTTCACCAGATTCACGGTGTTCGTGGCACCGAACCGAAAGATTACGATGTCCATGGCACCGAGTCGAAGAGCTGAACGCTCAAGTGCTTCTGGATCGGTCAACAACAAAAAAAAGCAGGGACAAGAGAAATTGCCTTTATTTACGTCCCTGGGCACGCAGGAGTCAGGAGGTGATGAACGAGCTTATTCATATGCATGTGGGGAAGCTGTGGGTATAATTGTAAATTAATCAGACAAGCCGCAAATACACAGAGGCCGCAAATAGGCAGCCTTCTCTTCCCTCCCTCCTCCTCCCTACCCCATCTCAGAAGAAAAAGGCAACAACTTACTTGTTTATCTTACATTCAGATTACAACTTAATCTCTAACATCCAGGGTAGAAACGGCTCGACTAAGTACGTATTTCGCCCGAGTTGTTACCGAGGCCCAAATTTGGGATGTAAAGAATAGAACCACTGTTACCTGCCATGCATGTGTAAGAGGCGGCTAAGGAGGTTTGGCTGAAATCGTATGCACATGTCCTAAACGTGATTTTAGGGAATTCTATGCGTTTAGGGGGGGGGGCCTACAAGCTTGATGTGCAACGTATATACATGTTCTTGCAAGATCAAATATATCTCAAGTGATTAAAATTGATCGTAAGAAGATGCAAAGAAGAAGAAGAAGTACGTATTTTTTTGAGGATCTTTGAAACCCAAAGTGTCAAGCATTTGTCTTGTTTGAACTAATAGCAAATCTAAACAGCAATGTTGGTTACTAGACATTTTTTCAAAGTCCTGATTATTTATGTAACTACAGAGATTGTGCTTGTGATTGAATTATTTATGTAACTATGGAGCTTGTGCTTTGTGATTGGATATTTATGTAACTACAGAGTGTGCTTTGTGATTGGAATATTTATGTAACTACAGAGCTTGTATTTTCGATTGGAATATTCATGTAACTAGGAAGCTTGTGCTTTGTGAATAACAAAAATATTTATATCAATTTTTTATATGCTAGAAAATGTAACGATAAATTTGATGTTTACCCTCACACACTGAAGACACTTTGTTTCGCCAACTCTTACAGCAGCAGCCTCAATTAACCAGGAGCCACACCACCCCAACCAGGAACAGACCATGCTTAAACTGAAGGCACAGATGAAGGAACTACACGATGATGTCATGACTCTGAAAGCAAACAAATCTCAGAGTAAGCTATATTTCATCTGCCACGGCGCTTCTTTCGTTATTTTGATTCTCTCATTCATTCATCGGGTGGTTCCATCTGATCACTAAGCGTCCAAGACAACACTGCATGACGTGGCTGATAATCTGAGTCAGACGGCTGCCTTTATTAGAGAATCCGAAATCCCAATCTAGTGAGAACGCAGAAGACAAACTGTCTGGCGTGGCTGATAATCTTCTTCTTCTTTCTTCTTCTGCGTTCTCACTAGATTGGGATTTCGGATTCTCTAATAAAGGCAGCCGTCTGCCTCAGATTATCAGCCACGTCATACAGTTTGTTTTGGACGTTAGTGTAAGTGGGCCACCTCTTTCTTCTCAAGTCTGCATACTGGGAGCAGTTCTGTAGGATATAATTCCTATGATTTCTGTTCCCGTTTGTGGCACTTTCCGCAGTAAGTTTGCCATCCCGTGATGGTAGGTCTGACATTCTTACTGCGTGGCTAAATCTCCAAGGCAGATTGGCGACCGTAGAATCCGTTATCCGATTCCTCATTGTGAGGGTCGTTGCATCATGTTATGCGCCTTACGGCCTGGTGCATCCGTTTTCTGCCAGCATTTCTTTAGGGTTAGCGTTCCCTAGCGGATACGTGCATCCGATTTCATCCAAACCTCCTTAGTCGTTTCTTACGACATGCGTGACAGGTAACAGTGGTTCTATTCTTTACGTCTCAAATTTGGGCCCCGGTAACCACTCGGGCGGGCTGATAATCTGAGGCAGACGGCTGCCTTTATTAGAGAATCCGAAATCCCAATCTAGTGAGAACGCAGAAGAATTCATCGTACATTCATCTTTTGTTGAGCGTCTTGCCAAATGGATTAAAGCGTGGTTCCCATGCGGAAGACCCAGGATCGATCCATGGTAAGGCCAAGAAGTTTTTCTTATTGTCGGGGCATTAAAAATCCTAACCTGAATAGTTTCTCGACGACTGCACTAGCAATGTGGCCATGAAATTACACAGGTACATATCCTCCATGTCCTACACTGTCCTAAATAAAAGCGGTATTACAAGCAGTAACGACAGTTTGTTTTTTGTTTCTTTGTTCTTTCAATCACGTTTCTGATTGAATACATAATTACTCATATTTTTGTGTGCCTTATTTCCATTATTACTTCGTTCAATTTATATCACCTTTATCCTATGAAATCTTAATTATAAAATTAATTGTCTGTGTGTCTGTGACACACACAAAACTCGTTGAAGACTGCAAACTCTGGAATGATCACATTTGGAGAACATATTCCTACAGAAAGTTATAGATCAGCGTCACTATTTTCAGCTCTTTTCTTGCTTTCATTACTGAGTTATGAGATAGCTAAGTTAGATCAAATATATATATATTTCATAGCTTGTTCAATCAGCCATTCTACTAGGTCATTGAGCATACAACCAGGGTAAATCTTAACTGCAGAATTTACGAACGGGAAATATCAATAAAAAATGGGAGCACAATTTGTTTATTTGTTAAAACTAGACACATTTTGTTTTCCTTGATATTCTATTATCGAACATCCATTTGTTTTATTCTTTAAATTAAAAAAATTTGAGGGGGGTAAAATATCATGGACTATACAATATATACATATATATATATTTTTTAAGAAAGGAACCTGTTTTCAGACCATGATGTTTATTGGTGAATACAGTGTTAGGTCCGTATGTGTCTTTAACCTATAGAACAAGTTTGAATCCAGGTGGTCTGGTCAACATCAAAACAGTGATCTTTATTTGAAAGTGCTTCTGATACCAAACGTGTCAGGATCGAACTCGAGCCGTTACTATCAGACAACATAGGCTCCAACTGTGAAACGAACCCGGACCACGCATCTACCAAGAAAGTGCTTCTCTGGTACCAAACTGAGTCAGGATCAACCTAGAGCCATTACTATCAGACAGCATAGCGCTCCAACTATAGAAACGAACCCCGGACCATGCACCTACCAAGAAAGTGCTTCTCTGGTACCAAACTGTGTCAGGATCGAACTTGAGAGCAGTTACTATCAGACAGCATAGCGCTCCAACTATAGAAACGAACCCCGGACCACGCATCTACCAAGAAAGTGCTTCTCTGGTACCAAACTGAGTCAGGATCGAACCTGAGAGCCATTACTATCAGACAGCATTGCGCTCAACTATAGAAACGAACCCCGACCACGCATCTACCAAGAAAGTGCTTTCTGGTACCAAACTGAGTCAGGATCGAACTAGAGCTTACTATCAGACAGCATGCGCTTCAACATGAAACGAACCCTAGACCAGACCTACCAGAGTACTAACACTATTATATCGCTGTTACATTTCTAATGACAAAAATAATTGTCATTTCTGTTTTGTTAACAAATAGTCAGAAATAATCTAGTCAATATGTCTGAAATTTCTTTAGGAAACCATCAGAAACAAGTCACCCATCACATAACTCTCCCATGCGGCAAACAGACCGTGCAGATGGGCATCGAAGAATTGATGCTGAGGAACTGGACGACCATCTGAGAGCCTGAAAGCGAGATAAACATGCTACACAATGATGTAACAACACTGAAAACATCAAGATCATTGAGTAATGTTTTGATTTTGTGTTTGTCCTACATTTATTTATATTGTTCTGAACTCTTTTACTCTGTAATTTTTGTCAACTTCCGGACGTATTTAAATTGCAATTTATACAGAAGTGGGGCGTCTGGCTTTTTTTTTTTTTTTTCCGATCCAGAAGTACTTGAGCTTTTCAGCTCTTCGGCTCAGTGCCATGGACATCGTAACCCTTCGGTTCGGTGCCACGAACACCGTGAATCTGGGGAATCTGTGGCTTTTTCTGCCTGCCCACGGAATTGAACCCGTACACACAGGGCTAGTCACCCCAGTCCCAAATCGCTACAGCAAATGCTGGGCAGAGGGGCGTCTGGCTTGTGCGCTACCGTTGAGATCGTCTGTGTACGAACAAGATCGGAGCACACATGGTCATTCACCAAAGTGAAATGTTGATGGTCCTATCAATCAGCCAAGTTGTTACTTGTAATGCAGACATTATGTGAGACGGTTTAGCGTCATGAGTAAACGGTCGTCTATTAAAATCCCATTATGTCTCCCATCCATGTCCTCCCATGTCCTCCATGTCCCATCCTCCATGTCCTATAAACAAAAAAACCGTCATTAATGTCTGAAATACCGCTTTTTGAGAGCGGCGTAGGACAAGTGGGAAGAGAGCCTGAGGTATTTAATGGCTGCATGGCTAGTGCGGTCGTCGTGAGGCTGTTCAGGTTAAGAATGTTCTTTTATGTCCACATCATCATCATCAGGTGCCGTACCGGCTGGCGTAGGCGATCATGGATCTCCACAAATCTCTGTAGTTGGGGTTTGCTATCAACTCAGATGTTGACGCTCTACCGTGCCACAACAGAAACAAAATCCCTGGACCTTACCGTGGATTGAACACGGGTCTCTCGTTTGGAAGCCGCGCTCTAACAAATTCGGTCAGATGATCCTCACACCACTCTAGAAAGCGGTTTTACAGGCAGTAAAGACAGTTTGTTTTTGGAGGAGGGGTGTGGGGGTTGCTGTCCTCCATTAGTTTGTGTAGATATAATGATAATGTCATTATTTATCTTGGTCTCCTTGTCCTTACAGACAGTCGTATGGAGAGAGCACCAACCAGCACATCTGAGCATCTGATGCATTCTTGGAACAGAAATCTTGGAGATCCCATCGATAACTCAGAGAGATATAACAGTTTTGTGAAGACCGTTCCATCCATGAATTTTGAAAGAGGGAAGACAGACTTCAATTCTAATCCTGGACTGATGATTCCTTCATCTTTTCCTAGATATCCATCAAGGTAGAGCTTAACCACATTTCCACATCTCATGTTCGTATCCATGTGACTAATAATACTTATTATATCTACAGATCAATTTTTTTATTTTTATTTTAGGGGCCCGCCCCGGATGTGCCATACCAGGTGGACCCCGTACAACGGAACGTGAAAACGTTTATAAACTATCAAGCCTCATCAATCCTTCGATCGATGGCACTCCTAGTTTTGTACAAGAGTAGCCATGTGGCATTTAATGAAGGCTTCCGACCTTCGGCTTCGATCAAATGGGCACTAGTTCTGTAACACAAGCTGATAACTTTGTGAACCCATATAATGGGCCACGTGACAGATATCAAGCGATACAGATACTACACTTTGATCTTAGCCAAAAGGCAGAGAAGTGATTACCTGTGTAATTTTTTTTTTTCTCTCTCTCTCTCTCTCTCTGTCCTCGTCATCGTACATTACAAACACATCATAACATAACACTCAACAAACACTGAAACTGTCAATGTATTTTAATTGCAGATACAGTCCACAAGATGTACACAAGCCTCGCGATCTAAACACAATCAGATCAAACTCCAGACCTGAAAGCAGAGCAACTGGTCCAGAAGAGCGAAGAAAAGCTACAATCAACAACAAGTCAAGCAACAGAAACATTAATAACTCACAGAACAAAACAAGAATGAACAATAAAACAGAGAGAAGTCAAGCCAACGATGATGACTGGTTATTTTCTCAGAACGATGATAAGTTTGACGAAGAAAGAGAAATGCGTGACAGAAATCTAAAAAGTGGAAGAAATAAGAACCCTTATACAGACAGTAATGGAATTTATAACAATGAACAGGCACCTTTAGAAAATAACGAAACAATTATTGACAACGGTTCTCACGTTAGAGAAAGCAAGGACCATGACAGTAAATCTTAAACCTGAAAGTACAATGGTAAACAATGACAAAACTGATGGCCTGATTGAAACAAAAGATAGCGGGAGAAATAGAAATAACAAGGAGCGTAACAGGCTTGGTATAGGCGATGAAGACGATGCAGAAAATCGTAGAGATGGTAAGAGGATTTCGAAACCATTGGCAACTTCTTTAGGTGATAAATCACCACCAGCGTTACAGCAACATCCTGTGCCAGTTATTGTTACTTCAGATGAGGGAGTTTCTAGAGAACGTGAACATGTATCTAGGGAAAAGAACACACCTGGAGTACCTGGTGAAGGGCAACAGATGTCCAGAGATAAGAACACACCTGGTGTACCTGGTGAAGGGCAATATCTAAAGATAAGAAGAAGTAGGTAGTGTTATTTGAGTGAGGAAAGCTTCAAAGCAGATAGAAGATGATAATGATGAGAATCATGTGATGGGATGATGATGCCAATCATGGTGATGGTGATGATGATGATGATCATGATGGGGGTGATGATGGTGATGATCATGATGGGGGTGATGATCATGATGGGGTGATGATGATGATGATCATGATGGGGTGATGATGGTGATGATCATGATGGGGGTTGATGATAGTGATGATCATGATGGGGGTTGATGATGGTGATGATCATGATGGGGGTGATAATGGTAATGATGATGATGATGTTGAAAATAATATTGTTAATAATGATGTTGATGATGATAATGATGATGATGATGAGGCTGACGATGAGGATGATGATGACAATGTTGATAATAAGGATGAGGAGGTGGAGAAGGAGGAGATGATGGTGATGAAACGTTATACCGTAGGTCCTGTGTTCCAGTTGAGCACGTAAACAGGCCTCTTATACTGAGAATATATATCAGAGTATGTTGCAATGCCACTGTCAAGACAAAATCATGACAAAGATTAAAATAAAATTCTTACAACAATTTTCACTACTTTTAACAAAGTGGGTACTCTCGTCAGTGCTACGGAATTCAACTGTTATCTCTGAGGTTTTCTTGTGTAAGAAAGAGATCGGAGCATACATGGTTATACACCAAAGTACAATGATGATACCCCAATGAAATATTGTTGAAGTATCACTAAATAGCTTGTTTGACTAAGGTATACTATACAAATGTGTTTGAATGTGAATTGAATAGTTCCATTACGAATTGAAGATATGTTGGGCACACAGTGAAATGAAATGATCATAGAATCAAATAGCAATCATTGAAGTGGATAACAAATAGTTCAGTGAAGCAAAAACGTCTTCGACAAACACTGAAAATGACTTTACTGAGAGAGGCGGGGAATATTTGATTCACAGTCAACTGTAATATTGGGCCATATAACTGATCGGGGAAACCCTGACCTAGTTTTGAGCAGGGGACTTGTGTTTTGTTTATGTTTGATAGAACACTGCAAGCTTTTTGCAATTTTACTCAATTATATGAGTCCATGGTTATTTATTGTTTAAATATATTAATAATAACTCATATTCCTTATTGTTAAACTTAATTTGTTGCATAATATAACCTTGATTTAGTATTTTGTGTTGTTTCTAAAATGAATTTGTCTATATACAATAATACTGGAATGCGAGGTCACGCGACGGTTGTGATCTTATTTCCTAGAATTTTTACTGAGCCCGCTGTCCGCATGGTTATCGGAGGCTACGATTTGATTCAATTCCATAGAGGCGATTGAGTGAGTTGTCTATGACAGAGCGGTATCGAGAAATTGTTTGTAGATCTTATGTAACGTATAACGGTACGAGAGGAATACAAAACAATGGTTTGAAATACAGGTGTAATATACAAGTATGTTGGAAATCTATCGTTACTGCCTGTAAAAAAAAAAAAAGTAAAGGAACCCTTTCATACCTCGTGGTATATAGGTCAATACAGTGTTAGACCTGTATTTTCATTGACCATCGGCACACGATGGGTGATGTGGTCAGCATCACGCCGGCCGCCTTTACTTTCCCAGAGCATGTCTGGTACATAAGTTGAGGCTGGGTCGACCTGAGAGCCGTCGCGGTCGGGAAAAATTCCACGCGCACTGCGGGAGCTGAACCCAGGCCACCAGCCTTGAGAAGCGAGTTCACTAACAACTACGCTACCGCGGCTCTCTTACTGCCTGTAGTACCACTTTTTAGGGCAGTGTAGGACAGGTGGACGTGAGACTGAGGAATTTAATGGTCGCATGGTTAGTGCAGTCGCCGTGAAGCTGTTCGGTTAGGATTTTTCTTTTAGACCCACAACATTAAAAAAATCCTTGACCTTGCCGTGGATTGAACACAGGTGTCCCGTACAGGTAAAATATACAGGTATGCCCTATATGAGCAGACATCTATTCATTCAAGTTAAAGTTTATGATCATCGACTTGTTAGTATAGTATGTTTGCTGGTCTCTGTGGCTAAGGGGTAAGCTCTTGCCTTGCGTCCTGAAGATCGTGAGTTCGAATCCGGACCACGCCGTTCTGATCACGAGTGCATTTTTTCCAGAGACCCCTAGGATTGTTGCAGAAGCTGCGGAGTTCATGCCTTGTACAATAATCTTGGCAGATGGCGTACCATTTCCGCGGAGAGGGACCGAGCCATGTGGGGTACAACCCGGTGCAATGAAGTTAATCCTTTGTCTTTAGATCTGTTTTTTTGTTAAGCGTAATGCTGAGCTAGTTTTAACAATCTAAGTATGACATGATTGATAGGTTGATTGATTGATTGAATGATTGATTTATTGACTGATTTATTTATTTATTTATTTATTTATTGAGTGATTGATTGACTGACTGACTGATTGATTGATTGGCTTATTGATTGATTGATTGATTGATTGGACATTGTCGTTGCATTCCGGGGAGTAACTATGTGTACTCCGATCTTTTCTTACACGGACGATCTCCAGTGCGACAAAGCACAAACTATGTACTACCGGAGAGTGTTTACAGTGTCATTTTGAAAATGTGTGTAACATATTTATTTTAATCTTTCGGTTAATTCAACACGGGCAGCGACTTTGCAGCCTAGTCTTATCAATTTTCAACTGCCAATTGTTTTTTTCTTTACGTGCTCAACGTGAACATGGAGCCTACGTTTTATCGCCCGTCTCCAACAAGACGAGGAACTCGATCTCACTAACACTAAGATTATGGATCTCTGGTAAATATTCAGATCTCTTCACACGGAGAACAAACTGAGTACCGTTGCAGCAATAGACGATCACCTTACCTCTACGCTACAGAGACCACAATTATAAAAATTAAATCACCCGTGTGTTGTTGGAGCTCGCAAGGGGAGCAATGAATAGTAACACTTCGACGACCTGCAAGACATATTATAAGAAGCGACTGAGGTAGGGACCTAGGAAGCTACCTAGTAAATAAAAATGTTGCAGAAATTGGATATGCTAGCCTACTTATAGGCGCATAACTGGCACAACGTACAATCGCTCTTAGACTCAAATCACATACAGATCACAACCAGTGGTTTAACAAGTGGTCAATATAGAGCGTCCGAAGAAGAAGAAGAAGAAGAAGAAGAAGAAAATCTAACATTATGAAAACAATAATAACAAAGAGACATTTGTTTTGTATTTATTTTATTTATTTTATTTATTTTGTTTCTTAGATATAATAACGTGGATGATGATGACAAACAAAAACTCCGTAAAGAAAGACCAATGTCAAGAGCAGCGCATCCTGCAAACCGCCGGAGAGTCAGCTATGCGAGAGGTATATGTTAATAAATCCGTAAATCGTCTCTGTCTATCATAGATTTATCTAGTAAGTTTTATTGATTAGATTTGACCAGGAAATACTTTATCTAAAATGATTATAAAAGTGATATAGAATTTTCTTGAAACTAAGTAAAGATTTATCAAACAGCTGGAGGATTCTTGATAAGAAATTACATATCATTATAGATTCATTAATAGAAATTGTAGATTCATTAATAGAAATTGTAGATTCATTAATAGAAATTGTAGATTCATTAATAGAAATTGTAGATTCAGTACAGATTCATTACAGATTCATTACAGAGACTTTACAGATTCATTACAGATTATTTACAGATTCATTACAGATTATTTACAGATTCTTTACAGATTCATTATAGATTCATTACAGATTCTTTACAGATTCTTTACATATTCATTACAGATTCATTACAGATTCATTACAGATTCATTACAGATTCTTTACAGATTCATTACAGATTCATTACAGATTCATTACAGATTCATTACAGATTCTTACAGGTTCTTTACATATTCATTACAGATTCATTACAGATTCATTACAGATTCATTACAGATTCTTTACAGATTCATTACAGATTCATTACAGATTCCTTATAGATTCATTGAAGAAATGACTGATCCATGATTTTCTCCACATCGTAACAGCCAGATCTAAGCTTGGTACAGATGGTACAACATTGAATAGTCATCACATATTCTCTATAAACTTACTGTTTTCTCCTTGTTAGGTGGTTTATGTTGTCGTTGAAGTTCAGATTGGAAGAAGAAAAAATGGTGTTCTTCTTCTACTTCTTCTAACGCTCCATATCGATCACTTGTTGTCAACTCTTTGTGATTTGTATGTGATCTGATTCTAGGAGCAATTGTATGGTGAGCCAGTTATGCGCCTCAAGTAGGCCAGCACATCCTATTTCTGCGACGCTCTAAATTTACTAGGGTAGCGTCCCTAGGTCCCTACCTCTGTCGCCTCTTACAACATGCCTTGTAGGTCGCAGTGGTACTGTTCTATGCTTCCCACTCCGGCGTCTCTCATGTAAAGTGGTTTATGTTGTCGTTGAGGTTCAGATTTGAGGAAGAGAAATATTACTATAATCTCTCCATGTAAAGCTTATGTTAATGTTAGGCTCAGATTTGAGAAAGAGAAATATTAATCTAATCTCTCCATATAAAGTTTATGTTAATGTTAGGCTCAGATCAATGATGTTATTATAACTATCTCCAACTTCGTTATCAAAAACGTTTCAATGAATGACAGATCCCCCTAGTGACCAGGCCAGAAAGTCCAACAGATCGCCGTCTCCTGCAGATTCTGACATGAACGAAGACTGGGAGTTCACAAGACTAACCAATCCAACAAGGATAACAAGTCCACCCAATGATATACCTTTTGAACGAGTGACCACACCTTATCAAATTCTACGCAATACGAACAACAAGAAAATGACCACGTAAGTTGACCAGCGATTATTCATGGAGATTTTCAATTTTAATTCTGGTCATTTGGTTTTATTACTGTCTGTATATATATAGTACTTATCCTAAACGTTGTGAAACTGTCTGTATATATATAGCACTTATCCTAAACGTTGTGAAACTGTCTGTATATATATATAGTACTTATCCTAAACGTTGTGAAACTGTCTGTATATATATAGCACTTATCCAAACGTTGATGAAACTGATCTGTATATATATAGCACTTATCCAAACGTTGTGAAACTATCTGTATATATATAGTACTTATCCTAAACGTTGTGAAACTGTCTGTATATATAAAGCACTTATCCTAAACGTTGTGAAACTGTCTGTATATATATATATATAGCACTTATCCTAAACGTTGTGAAACTGTCTGTATATATATAGCACTTATCCTAAACGTTGTGAAACTGTCTGTATATATATAGCACTTATCCTAAACGTTGTGAAACTGTCTGTATATATATATAGCACTTATCCTAAACGTTGTGAAACTGTCTGTATATATATAGCACTTATCTAAACGTTGTAAACGTCTGATATATATAGCACTTATCCTAAACGTTGTGAAATTGTCTGTATATACATAGCACTTATCCTAAACGCTGTAAAGCAAAACATGATTGAAGAAAAGATGGAAAGAAGAATATTATGTATAGCTGTAGCTGAAGAGGTAGTGAGCTCGATCACTGGACGTCTGTAGCTGAAGAGGTAGTGAGCTCGATCACTGGGCGTCTGTAGCTGAAGAGATAGTGAGCTCGATCACTGGACGTCTGTAGCTGAAGAGGTAGTGAGCTCGATTCCCAACCCATGCGTACCTGGTTCAAACTCCACGGCGTGCATATTTGGAAGCAAATTCGTTTCCGTGGGATTTTTACAAACGATAATAATAAACCTCAAAGTTCAGAAAACAATGGCAAACTACTGAACGTATAAGTGGTGCCTAAAAATCAACGACTCGTTTTCTGTGTTTGATGGCTATGTCATGTAAAGGACGTGCCACGATTTTAACTTTCATATATTATTGAGATTCGCATTCAACATGCGATACCAAGGATCTGGTTCAGTTCAAATCTGCACTACCCGGTTGCCAAGTAAATATAATTAATTTGGGGTTGCTTATCACAAAATATATTTAAAAAAAGGATGTCCGTATAATGCTTTTCTTCATTTATCATGCAGCTATTGACCATCATTCACTTCTTCTTCTTCGCGTTCGTTCTTTACCACCAATTTTTACCATTCTTTGTGATATTTTTTATCGTTGCTTAGAACGTGTATACGTTGCACATTAGTTTGGTAGGCCCCTAAATGCATAGACTTCTACTCGTTAAGGACACATGCATCCGATTTCAGCCAAATCACTTCTTTTTCAGCTTGTGTTATCCATGTAAGCTTGTGTATATTTATGTTGAGAAAATGTGTACGTCTTATAACACGTCAATCCTAGAGACAGTGATCACTTTCTAATTCTTGATTTCGTCCATTTTGCTATCTTCCTCTTTTATTTTATCCCTAGTGAAATACGTAAACACTGCATAAAGTAGTTTTACAAAGCACAAAAACCAAATACAACGACGTTTCGACCAAAAAGACATTTATAGAATAAAAAATATCAGAACAAAACGATTGTCTTAAATAACAGATTTGATAGACACAGTAAAGAAATGAATTTGTTTATTGATAAAGCCTTTTGGTTGAAACATCGCTGTATTTTGTTTTCAAACTTTGTAGTACTATCTTACTTCGTGTTTATGTATTTTGCTTTTGGTACATGATCTTGATGATGCTTATGACGATGATGATGATGATAATGTTGCTAAGTAATGATGATAATGATCATGATCATGGTGGCGGGGGTGGTGGTGGTCATGTTTGTGGTAACTATAATAATGTTCATGATGATGTTTATGTGAATGAGGGAAGATGATGATAGTTGTGATGATGATGATGATGATAGTCATGATAATGATGATGATGATGATGATGATGCTGACGACGATGATGACAATGATGATGATGATGATGATAATGATGATGATGATAATAATGATAATGATGATGATAATGACGATGATGATGAGTGGTGATGTGATGATGATGATGATGATGACGATAATGATGATGATGATGATGGTGATAAAGATGGTGCTGATGATAGGGATGATAGTGACGATGATGGTTATGGTGATGACAGTGATGATGATGACGATGATGATGATGATGACATCAGTAGTAAAAATGTTGAAATATAAAGATGCACTTTATGAAATAGCACGGTAAGATATTATTCTTACTTCCAGGTGGTCAAAAGAAACAAGCAAGGCCAGAAACTTAAGAGGCCACAGATCCACACAGAGAACATTGTAGAAACCATTTCTATATCACTCAATCTTTCATCAAACTTTACAATATATTAATAAGTAAAATTATTGCATTGAGTAAGATATGGAAGTCAAAGGAGATCAAAACAAACATAAAGCTGAGAATCTTTCAATCAAATGTGAAGTCAGTGCTTTCTATAGCTCTGAAACATGGAAAACAACAAATGTGAAGTCAGTGCTATTCTATAGCTCGGAAACATGGAAAACAACAAATGTGAAGTCAGTGCTTTTCTATGGCTCTGAAACATGGACGACAACAAAAGAAACCATCAGAAAACTGCAGACCTCCATAAATGGATGTTTACCTAGAATAGAGGGACTGAGATTGTATGATAAGATTACAAACGAGAAACTCAGAGAAAGAATTAAGCAGATACCAGTAGAGAAAGAGCTAAGGAAGAGACGCTGGTGATGGATAGGACATACATTGAGAAGACCGACCTGAAGCATTGCAAGACAGGCACTGTTTTGGAACCTGCAGGGACAGAGGAGTAAGGGAAGGCCTAGATATACATGGAGAAGGCAGCTGGAGACTGATATTCAAAGGATAGGTAAAACATGGAAAAAGTTGGAAGGGATGGCAAGAGAAAGGAAGTTTGTTGAAGACCTGTGCTCCGTTGGGAGTTGAAAGGTGAGGAAGAAGAAGAAAGATTCTGACTATTGGATAGCATACGGATAAGGTAAACATGACAACAGATGTATATATAGGTTAGTGGTTGCTAAAGTGACCTCACATCAGTCCAGACAGACCCATAGATGTTCAATCTCCTCAACAGATGTCGAAGTGTATATTTAATGATGGTTTCTGTGACTCGCATGTTAAATATATTTCTCACTCTGATCCTCGCTAGTTCAATTTTTCTTGTACAAAATCAAATTCCAATCTAGATAGATTAACATTAATTTTAGTGTCCTCATCCAACAGGCGGTGGCGATAATAGACCGAAGAACATCCCCGTATCCATTACCAACTCCCGGCAATCAAAGTCGTTGATGCAAGCCTGTCTGCTCTCTCATTGGCGCGAACACCCTCATGGTCAGGACAGTTGATTCACGTGAGTCTCTGGAGCTTGAAATATATATATATATATATGTATATATATATATATATATATATATATATATATATATATATATATATATATGACATCCACTCATAACTTGTCATTTTGGATCCTCCGAAGCATCGACTGGAAGTAAGAAATGACATCGGCCCCAGTAAACAAAATACCAAAGAGCCTCTGAATAGCAGTAATAGCGGTCTCAACCTTCATCCAGGGACACATCTGAATACAATCATGCATTGTTATAAAATAAGGTATTTTTGCAAATTTAGAACATGAAAGACTACTTAAAACAACGTATCCATCAAACTACATTCAACGGGTATAAAAAGCACTCACACAGAGCCTATATTTAGAATCTGTAATATATATGACAAATCTCTCTTTCTATTCTCCTAGTGAGGAGAGCGGAGCGTAGTCTGTGACGAAATGAGATATCTCTAAGGCACTATTCAATCAGACGCAGACACATGATAGGGCAGAAGGGTGGGGGTGGGGGGCAGAGAGTAGATCCAAATGTTATCTGCTGGAGGTTTCTGTGAGGTTGAGGTATGATTTTCCACCTAGAGTACAAAAGGGTGTGGTTCACATTTGAAATGAATTCGCCTTAATCTAACAATACTGGAATGCAAGAATCACGCCACGAGAGCATGATTTTCGGGAATTCCCCTTGAGATGAACGGTCATCTGTTACAGGTGGCTGTGTCCACAAACAAACACATTTCACTTTTTCTGTAAATATTGTCAGGAATTCTAATGATACAAGAAACAAACAGAGACATAAGTTGAACAGTAATACAAACATATGGGAAAACATGTCCCTGATAGAGGAACCATCAAGGGAGACAGACAAAGAACATCATCATGATAGAGTGAACCATCAAGGCGGGAAACAGACAAAAACATGACCCAGACAGAAATTAGCCATCAGACAGGAACATAAATACAACCTGACAGAGGAACCATCAGGGCGGGGAAAGACAAAAAACAGCAGCAGGACAAGGGAACCAGTAGAGCAAGCTACTAAAAAATGGCCATGACAGAATGACCTAGCAGAGCGAGGAAAAGACAAAAACATTATCCTGGTAGAGTGAACCAGCAGAGAGAGAAACATGAAACAATATTGTGACAAGCACAGCTTCCAAGAAAGAGTTTGTAAAATATGCCGAGTGAAAATGTTTCTTCTTCTTCTTCTGCGTTCTCACTAGATTGAGATTTCAGATTCTCTAATAAAGGCAGCTGTCTGCCTCAGATTATCAGCCACGCCATACAGTTTGTCTTGGACGCTAGTGTAAGTGGGCCACCTCTTTCTTCTCAAGTCTGCATACTGGGGACAGTTCTGTAGGATATAATTCCTATGATTTCTACTTTCCCGTTTGTGCCGACCTCTTTCTGCAGTAAATTATGGCCACCCTTGTGATAGTAAGTCTGACATTCTTACTGAGTGGCTAAATCTCAGAGGCAGATTGGTGATCGTAGAATACGTTATCCCATTCCTCATGTGAGGGTCGTTGCACCATGTTATGCGCCTTACAGCCTGGTGCATCCGTTTTCTGCAAGCATTTGTTTCGTGTTAGCCTAGCGGACACGTGCATCTGATTTCAACCAAACCTCCTTAGTCGCCTCTTACGACATGCGTGACAGGTAACAGTGGTTCTATTCTTTACACCCCTAATTTGGGCCCTGGTAACTATGCCGGGTGGAAAATATCTCACGAATCATCACTAGAGCCATGAAGTCTACCCCCATAGAAACACTAAAAGCAATGACAGGACTACGATCAATAGAAGACAGAAGAGATAGGAAATAGGAATATAACAAGGAAGAACATACAAGAGTCCAACAAGTCCCAATGTGCACTTCAGAACCAACTCAATGCTTAATGTTTGTTTCTTAAATCTTAATTTTGAATATTTGTTCCGCAAGAAACATCTGGCCGAATGGATTAGAGAGAGAGCTCCCATTCAGGAAACCTGAGTTCAATCCCCGATAAAGCTGATGAGTTTTTTTTCTGTCTAGGCATAAAGAAAAAAATAAAATATAACCGGAACAGTTTCGCGATGTCTGCACTAGCCATGTGACCATTAAATTCCCCAGGCTCATGTCCCCCTTGTCCTACGCCGTCCTAAAAAGCGGTAATACCGGCAGTAAAGACAGTTTCACGATTCCATATTTCAAATTGTATTTTTTCCATATTTATTCATTTTGAATGTTCTATTTTGCTTGTTCCGAATTTCTTAATTGTGATTATTTGTTCAATAATTATTAGTTCTGAATTTGTATTACAGTTTTTTCGTCAATAAAAAAAAAATGAAAATTCGAGTGTTTTTTTTTAAATACATGATATTAACTAACACATGAGTGTGTCATCTCAAGAGTCATGCCTGCCGCGTAGGCGATCATGTCTCTCCAAACTCTCTCTGCTTAGTGCACGTAATCAATTCTGACGTCGATCTTGTGTCGAACCATGATGTCAGGTCATCCAGCATCTTCTCCCTCTGTCTTCCGCGATCTCTCCTTCCCTGAATTTTACCTGTTGTTACCAAATGTTCTAAACCTTCTCTTCGCTTTATATACCCGAAGAACCTTGATTGTTGGACTCCTATCCTTTTGATAAGGTTTCTTTGTGTGCAGGCCTGATTTAAAGCTCCTCATTTATTTCCTTTGCTGTCCATGGAATTTTCAGCATTCTTCTGTAAAACCATATCTCTGTGGCTTCAATGATCGTATTCATTGTTTATTCATTGTCCATGATTCGCTGCCATACAAAAGTATTGGATCAATATAGCATTGGAGTATTCGTTTTTGCAGTGTTATTGGTAGTGAATACACGCATAGTGTGTTTATCATTTTCATAAAAGCTGCTTACGCTTGAGCTATTCTACTTCTATTCTCTGTTTTACACCACGTACACATGCGTGTGCGTGTGTGTAAACTGGGCGGTTCACTGTATATTCAGGCTGTTTGTCAAAAACAGCGTTTCCCGAAGTGGGTGGACCGCCCCCTGTGGGCGCTGAATTCTTCCAGGGGAACGATAGTGGGGTCAGAAGCATTTTGGGGGAGTTTTTTCGTGATTTTGCAATTGAATAATCATTAAAAATTTGAATTCTACATTTTAATTCACCTTACACGATCCATTTTTAATCAATTTTCTATTTCATGTATATAATCATTTTAAAATTGACCATGTATGATAGAAATATTATCAATTTTCTATGTCAAAGAGAAAATAGAGCATGTGGGATGGGGGGAAGAGCGTTGGGAAACTGTTATAATGTGGAGTGGGTCGTTACAAAGTTTTTGTCTTACAAAGTGGGAGGTGGGTCAAAAAAGTTTGGGAATCTATGATCTAAAACAAGGGTCTACAGACAAGAGATTTCACTGCACCGGATTTACCCATATGACCCCGTCCCATTCGGTAGACATGGTACATCATCTGTCGAGAGTGCGACAAAGCACAAACTCCGTAGCTTCAGCATCACTCTTATGGAGCTTCGGAAAAAAATGTCACTGTCCGGGTTCGAACCTTAAACCTTCAGAAAGCAAGGCAAACGTCTTAACTTCGTCATTGAGGTCCCCTAATCTGGCAGGTAATGTACAGCAGGAATGGTATGTCTCATTGATCATATCCTGAATGTTCCAGTTAACGTTTATGTTGTATCAGGGCATGCGGGAATACAAAGAAATTATCGTGCAGATCACCTGGCTGATACAGTAGTGATCGAGGAAGGACAGTCATTGGATAGTGCTGACATCATTAATGCTACAAGAGATGCAGGTCGTATAGATAACTTTGAAAACATTTCTACGTCTGCATCCCTATCTAGAGTGAAGAAGATGAGGATGAAAATGGAAACTGCCAGTTGTTAGTGGCACGAGTCTTTTAATTAATGAACATAAAACTTGTCTGACTAGTCGTTATACACTGGTATAGATATTTGAGATGGATTGATTGATTGATTGATTGATTGATTGATTGATTGATTGATTGATTGATTGATTGATTGATTGGACCATCATCATTGCACTTTTGATGAGTAACCATGTGTGCTTCGATCTCTTTCTTACACAGGAAGATCTCAACCGCAGTGCATGAACCCCATAGCACAGACGAGGGCCTCCGGTGTAATTTTGAAGATGTTGAAGATATTTGTCGGAATTTTATTTTTAATCATTTCAAATGAATTTTGTCCGGGTAGCGGTTTTCCAGCCTGCTCTTCTCGATTTTGAACTGCCAAGGGTTCTTTTACTTGCTCAAATTGAACACGGGTCCTACGTTTTATCGTCCGTCTTCGATAGGACTAGGAATTCGATCTCATCTACACTGAGATCAGGAATCTCTGGAAAAATATCTAGATGGTTCCACAAGAGGGCGAACCGTGTACCCATAGCACGAGAGGCGTACACATAGCCTCAACGCTACAGAGACCCCCACAGAGAGTTATTGGAGAAGAGTTCAGAGCATCTTTGGATCTGTCTGGAGTGATATGATGATGATCATCACTAATACATGATACAACAAGAGCATTAGTTACATTTGTTTGTGCATACTCAATGTGTTATTTCCACAGCCAACTCTAAACTCATACGGCCAGCGGACTCAGGTAAAAATTCTAGGAAATAAGACCACAACCGTCGCGTGACCTCGCATTCCAGTATTATTGTATATAGACAAATTCATTTTAAATCAACACAACATGATAAATCGAAGTTATATTATGTAACAAGTTAAGATTAACAATAAGGAATATCAATATTATGAATATTTTCATCAATAAATAACCATAGACTCATAGAATTGAGTAAAATTGCACACAAAAACTTGCAGTGTTCTATCATACATATATAAAACCAGCCCCCAACTGAAAACTAGGTCACGGTTCTCGTCAGTTATGTAGCCCAATATTAGAGTTAGCTGTGTTCTGGCCACAGCCAACTCTAGATAACTAGGTCAGACAACTGACCGGAGAATCCCTGACCTAGATCAGAAAAGGGAGCTGGAAATTACAGATGTTTGATAGAGCACTGCAAGCTATTTTAATTCCTTGATTGTTAAATGAAATTCAACTATAATCATTTAACTTTGATTTAGCATGTTGTGTTGATTTTAAAATGAATTCGTCTATATCACCAATACTGGAATGCGAGGTCACGTGGTGTAGTTGTGCTCTGATTTCCCATAATTCTTACCTGAGTCCGAAGGCCCATAAGTTTATAGTTGGATCTAGTTCTGGCATACTCAATGTGTTTATTTAATATAATTATTATATGGGAGATAAACATATTTATAAATAGTAAGAGAACCACTTAAACGACAGAGTTGAATCCCTTGAAATATTGTTTATGTTGGTACTCTTGCCACCCTTCCTTGCAGACCATATTATGTAAAGTGTGCTCTAAATGAGTTGGGTTTTTTTTAAAACAACAATCCAGACAATTTTAATGTGTGCAGATAAGGATATCAACAACCCACTGTAGTCAATCAATCAAACGGTGTAGGCGATAATGTCTCTCCACAACTCTCTCTCTCCCTCATTGGTGCAGTTAATCAGTTCTGACACAGGTCTTTTGGTTATTATTGGTTAAGGGTTAATGAACTGATGTCACAGCATTTAGGGCAGACCCATAGGTGCTCATTCTCCCCCGACAGATTTCGAAGGGTGTGGTTTCTGTGGCTCGATGCTCTTCTCTCTCTCGCTCTGCCCCTCAAGCAAACATCTCTTCTTGTAAAACATGTAATTCCAAACTCCTTAAATCGCTGGATTGATTCAACGTCTGTTGTAGTGTCCTCGTCCAACAGTAGGTAGCCAAGAGACCTAAGAGCCTCCCCCTTATCCATTCTAAACTCCCCAGCAATCGATGCTTTAGACGCAAGCATGTCCACTCTCTCGTTGCCGTGAACACCCGCGTAACCAGGACAGTAGATCAACGTCAGTCTCTGTAAGTTGAAAACCTCTATCTTTTGTCGAACCACGATGTCAGACCATCCAACATTTTCTCCCTCGGTCTTCCCGATATCTTCTTCCCTGAATGTTACCCATTGTTACCAGATGTTCTAAACCTTCTCTTGGTATTATATTCCCAAAGAACCTTGATTGTCCGATTCGTATTATATTGATAAGGTTTCTTTATGTGCAGGCCTGATTTAAAACCTCATCATTTGTTGTTGTTTTTCGCTGACCATTGAATTTTCAACATTCTTCTTTAAAACGACATAGCTGTGGCTTCCATTAATCTTATTAATTTATTGTTCAATGTCCATGATACACTGCCATACATAAGTAGTGGTTTAATATAGCACTGAAGTACTCGTTTATGCATTGTCATCGATAGTGATACTGTAGTCCTAAATTTGTAAAAATACAATAAAACTTACAGTGTTCTATAAAACATATATAAACATGTCAACATCATAAGAATTGACCAATTTCCCAAGTAAGCTCAAAGATCTCATGTTACCTGGGTCCCGTGGTTATCGTTATGTGACGCACCTATTGACTTAACACTGACACAAGTCTGAGATATGTACAGACATGTGTTCAAGTAGGCTTTCACGAAACTAGGTCACTGCCAGTGCCAAATCTGAACAAGAGGTTTTACAAGTTGGTCGGTAATCATTAAAATTCTGGTATAAACTTATCGATCGATTGATTGATCCACTGAATGATATCTACAAAGGTATACCTGTAAGACTGTGTAGGTGTATGCGCAACCCTTGCACAGTGTACCACTCAACGTCCTTCACAAACGTCTTGTACTACCAACAGTGTGTATGTCTTGCAGGTAGGATTATTTATATTACATATTGAATGGTACATTTTGTTTACACTGTTATTATGTTTACTATTTGACATAGTACTGTCGATATAAGAGAAAACTAGTAAAACTATGTAGCAATAGCGAAACACGTAAAACAAAGTACTATAGTTTTACAAAATACAAAAACAATAACAATACACAGCAACGTTTCGATCAAAGGTCTTTAGCAAGCAAATGATACAATAAAAGTGAAGAAATTAACATTCTTACACGGTACTCAACATGTAGAATTTGACAATAAATTCCTATCGAAAATTAAAATTCCATGATTTTAGGGTTGTTACGGATTTATTGTCTGATTCTATATATAGTGTGCCGTGTAAGAAGTAGTTTTCTTCACTTCTCTTCTATCCTTTGCTTGATAAAGACCTTTTGGTCGAAACTTTGCTGTGCAGTGTTATTGTTTTTGTATTTCTTAAAACTAAAGTACTTTGTTTTTACATGTTTCATTATTTAATATATAAACTTTCAATCTGTCCACTGTTTCTTCTTCTTCTGCTTTCTCACTAGATTGGGATTTCGGATTCT